>BRZM01002208.1:0-18186 GCA_033238685.1 Lates japonicus
ATCCTCATGGTGGCTGCAGAGGAGAGGGAAACAGTGGCGGCGGGGGGTGCCCTTCATGTTTTCACTTCAAACATCCCCTTTACATTCAAGTTGACAGATTGAAGGGAATGGAAAGAGCGGAGGAGAAATAACAAAAACAAAAGCCAGTTGCTGGATCAGAGGAGGTGTGGAGGCAGCCTTTATGACTTGACAGGAAATATTTGTATCCTGCATGTTTTGGGTTATGTTTGGTTGAGTTTCTAAGGTCAAAAAAAAGGCAAAAAATGGGCTCTGAGAAGCAGTTTCAAAAACAGAATCTGATATTTCTTATATTGCCCCACATGAGATACCTTAACAAAGCTTTATAGCTTCACTAACTACTGTTTGAATTTTTCAAGGTTGAAACCATCCGCAGAATGATGTCATTGGAAATGCACGAAACCTGAAAGGTGCTTCATGCTCAATTAAACAATGTAGCGAATACAAACAATCTGCAGATCAAGTGCACGATGGATTCTATAGTAAAGAAACAAAAGCAAACCACTAAGGTTAGACAATATGATAACTTGCAGTAGAGATCGAGACTGTACTGGTATGCCTTTATCCTAGTATTATGTCTGAATATATCGGATCATTGTGGTCTATGTTGCATATCAGTGTGCAGGACTGCTGACTGCTGCACAAGATTTTTGAAACAGTGGGACGAAGGTCCTTGACATGTCAGGTATTCACTTTATTTAATCACCCCGCCCCCAATCAAGCATTCCCATCAAACTTAAAAGTCCATTCAACAAAACAATCCAATGACTATGATCCGATTCCGATCCAGGAGCACAGACAAAAACATTGATATAGAAAAAAAAAACAACTGTTTGAGCTTAAGCAAAAATGTGATGTTCAATTATATCCACATGTCTATAAACAGATTTATATTGTGACAGATGCCATGATATGTACTGCATTTCCCATTTTGAGAAAGTATTATTACCAGATTTAAAACTTCAGTGAAAAAAGTTCAAAGTGAAATTGATTGTACTGGGTTCAGGTAATCAGTTTGAGCTACTGGTCATACCAAAACAAGTACGACTGTGTTGGCAAAACCCCTGATTGTATTGAATTCAAGTTCGCATTTTATTGCTTATGAATTTAACTTTTCATTAGTTAGGGGAGGAATTTATTATTTCCTCTTTGAAAAGTTCCATAGTCTCATCTTAAACAACGAAAAATGCTTTTTCATAAGAGGGGAACAGGCAGAGGTTTTGAGAACCTGAGGCATATAAGGAGAAAGTTTTAAGGTCATAACAAGTGAATCCAGCGCAGTGCATCCTCAGCTGCAGCCATAACTGTATCAATGCTCATGCCCTCTTATGAGAAACAACACATTTTTGACTGCTGGATGCTGTGCTCCTCACTCATACACTCCATATCCACACACACACTCGTAGACAGAGACAGTTTTAGAAGCCCGTTAGCTGGAGTGTATTCCAGTGTGACATGTCTAGGCTAATATTATGCTAATACTGTTGTGCGCGACACACAATCGTCCCCACCCCATCCACCCCCGTTGAGCTGTGAGTGCTGTTAGTAGCCTGCAGCGTGCTGAAGCGTTTGACGTCAACCAGTCTGCTCAGTATTCAGCTCCATGAAATGGGTCACAGCTTCTGACGATAAACCAACTGCACTGCTCCGCTCCGCTCTGCCTGCATCTCACATCTCACCTTCACAGCAGCATCAGACAGTAAACATACTTGTAATAAACCCCACTGTGGCACACTGCTCTACCCTCCAATTTATTTCAACCACACCTGCCGCTGCTACCTGCACTGCAGTAATTACATGGATTGAATACACACACTCACATACACAGTGTCAAACCTGATATTTCCTTTTTGATTGGAGTTTGCTCGGCTCTAATCTTTCAAACCTGATTCCTACATGTGTTTTTCCAGTGAACTAGAATATCCTTCTCTTTTTCTCCTCTATACAGTCAAAAGAGAGCAAGATTGGCAATGTCATGCAACAAAGGGTCCCCTACTAGAAATGGGCATTGCAGTCAGACAGAATTTTAATAATTAAACCAGTTAAGTTAAGGAACATTTCCAACTGTTTGTCATTTTCAGCTTCTTACAAGTGATGATTTGTAAACTGATTATCTTTCTTTTTTTTTTAGCTGTTTTGTTGTGCCCTAAGTAATTATGTTTTCACTACTTTCTTAGTGTACGTAATATGAAATTACATGCAGCTCTACACAATGTGAGATGTTGTGTGGCTTCTAGCTGTGTTTGTGCACTTGTCACTCTGAATGTGACAGTGGGTTGCAGATTGTTTCCAGTTAATTGAAAGATGCAGAACAGAGAAAAGGAGAAATTAATCGGTCACACATTCGGTCTCTGTTGCTTTCACTGTGTTCACTGTGTGTATGTGTGTGAACCCGCATCACCCCCATCCTTTTTCCATAATTCGAAACAGTTACATAAACAGAAGAAATGTATTGCAAAACAAATAAATAACACTGATAAAAAAAATCTGACTTACATAATAGGGCTGGAGGTGATGCGGGTTCACACACATACACACAGTGAACACAGTGAAAGCAACAGAGACCGAATGTGTGACCGATTAATTTCTCCTTTTCTCTGTTCTGCATCTTTCAATTAACTGGAAACAATCTGCAACCCACTGTCACATTCAGAGTGACAAGTGCACAAACACAGCTAGAAGCCACACAACATCTCACATTGTGTAGAGCTGCATGTAATTTCATATTACGTACACTAAGAAAGTAGTGAAAACATAATTACTTAGGGCACAACAAAACAGCTAAAAAAAAAAGAAAGATAATCAGTTTACAAATCATCACTTGTAAGAAGCTGAAAATGACAAACAGTTGGAAATGTTCCTTAACTTAACTGGTTTAATTATTAAAATTCTGTCTGACTGCAATGCCCATTTCTAGTAGGGGACCCTTTGTTGCATGACATTGCCAATCTTGCTCTCTTTTGACTGTATAGAGGAGAAAAAGAGAAGGATATTCTAGTTCACTGGAAAAACACATGTAGGAATCAGGTTTGAAAGATTAGAGCCGAGCAAACTCCAATCAAAAAGGAAATATCAGGTTTGACACTGTGTATGTGAGTGTGTGTATTCAATCCATGTAATTACTGCAGTGCAGGTAGCAGCGGCAGGTGTGGTTGAAATAAATTGGAGGGTAGAGCAGTGTGCCACAGTGGGGTTTATTACAAGTATGTTTACTGTCTGATGCTGCTGTGAAGGTGAGATGTGAGATGCAGGCAGAGCGGAGCGGAGCAGTGCAGTTGGTTTATCGTCAGAAGCTGTGACCCATTTCATGGAGCTGAATACTGAGCAGACTGGTTGACGTCAAACGCTTCAGCACGCTGCAGGCTACTAACAGCACTCACAGCTCAACGGGGGTGGATGGGGTGGGGACGATTGTGTGTCGCGCACAACAGTATTAGCATAATATTAGCCTAGACATGTCACACTGGAATACACTCCAGCTAACGGGCTTCTAAAACTGTCTCTGTCTACGAGTGTGTGTGTGGATATGGAGTGTATGAGTGAGGAGCACAGCATCCAGCAGTCAAAAATGTGTTGTTTCTCATAAGAGGGCATGAGCATTGATACAGTTATGGCTGCAGCTGAGGATGCACTGCGCTGGATTCACTTGTTATGACCTTAAAACTTTCTCCTTATATGCCTCAGGTTCTCAAAACCTCTGCCTGTTCCCCTCTTATGAAAAAGCATTTTTCGTTGTTTAAGATGAGACTATGGAACTTTTCAAAGAGGAAATAATAAATTCCTCCCCTAACTAATGAAAAGTTAAATTCATAAGCAATAAAATGCGAACTTGAATTCAATACAATCAGGGGTTTTGCCAACACAGTCGTACTTGTTTTGGTATGACCAGTAGCTCAAACTGATTACCTGAACCCAGTACAATCAATTTCACTTTGAACTTTTTTCACTGAAGTTTTAAATCTGGTAATAATACTTTCTCAAAATGGGAAATGCAGTACATATCATGGCATCTGTCACAATATAAATCTGTTTATAGACATGTGGATATAATTGAACATCACATTTTTGCTTAAGCTCAAACAGTTGTTTTTTTTTTCTATATCAATGTTTTTGTCTGTGCTCCTGGATCGGAATCGGATCATAGTCATTGGATTGTTTTGTTGAATGGACTTTTAAGTTTGATGGGAATGCTTGATTGGGGGCGGGGTGATTAAATAAAGTGAATACCTGACATGTCAAGGACCTTCGTCCCACTGTTTCAAAAATCTTGTGCAGCAGTCAGCAGTCCTGCACACTGATATGCAACATAGACCACAATGATCCGATATATTCAGACATAATACTAGGATAAAGGCATACCAGTACAGTCTCGATCTCTACTGCAAGTTATCATATTGTCTAACCTTAGTGGTTTGCTTTTGTTTCTTTACTATAGAATCCATCGTGCACTTGATCTGCAGATTGTTTGTATTCGCTACATTGTTTAATTGAGCATGAAGCACCTTTCAGGTTTCGTGCATTTCCAATGACATCATTCTGCGGATGGTTTCAACCTTGAAAAATTCAAACAGTAGTTAGTGAAGCTATAAAGCTTTGTTAAGGTATCTCATGTGGGGCAATATAAGAAATATCAGATTCTGTTTTTGAAACTGCTTCTCAGAGCCCATTTTTTGCCTTTTTTTTGACCTTAGAAACTCAACCAAACATAACCCAAAACATGCAGGATACAAATATTTCCTGTCAAGTCATAAAGGCTGCCTCCACACCTCCTCTGATCCAGCAACTGGCTTTTGTTTTTGTTATTTCTCCTCCGCTCTTTCCATTCCCTTCAATCTGTCAACTTGAATGTAAAGGGGATGTTTGAAGTGAAAACATGAAGGGCACCCCCCGCCGCCACTGTTTCCCTCTCCTCTGCAGCCACCATGAGGATGACCTTTCTTTGACTGACCGCTGCCTGGTTAAGCTTCATACAGACTGACCAGTGGTGGCCTTTTAGAAAGCTGGGAGGCATCACTGGACTGTAGGAAAAACCCAGAGGCATAGGTGCTCTGCATGTTCAGAGTAGTGTGGCAATGAGAAACAGAAAACAAACTGGTAATTTTACTAATCAATTAACTGTTTAAGTCATTTATCAAGCAAACATGCCGAACATTCATTGGTGCCAGGTTGACAAAAGTGAGGATTTGCTGCTTTTAGTTATTTTATATCACTGTAAACTGAATATCTGGGGGCCCTCTAGTGCGTTAATCTTGTTGGTTGGACAAAACAACCAACAGAATAATTGTACAGTCCAATCCGTCATTTCTTGTTGTTACTTGCAGCCCTACCCAATTTGCATTTAAAGTCTAAAATGAATCAACAGATGAACTGATAAGGAAAATAACCATTAGATGAAGCAAATAGAAAAGAACTTTTTTACTTCTCTTGGTTGAATGGAAGGTTAATCTACACTGACATCAGTGTAATGCAGTTGGGTATTCTGAAGTGAGGACTTTCTTTTTTGTGTACAGTATGAATCTGACATGATTTCTTCATGTACCGTTTACAAAACATGTCGGAGGACTTTGTGGGTAGGAAGGGTACAGAATGTACTTTGCTGCTGATGTCCTCCCCAGAGACATTTTCTCTAATCACAAACCAGGTAATGTTCTGTTCATTGTTTTCCTGCTTCAAATCTAATCTGTCGTGCGGACAATCGGCTGTGAGTCAGACATGTTTGTGAAAATTACTGCTGGGGTAATAACATCTCCAGGTTATCATCTTGGGCCTTTCTGAGAAACAGTGAACAGGATGATACAGGTGAAACATTGGTTCTCTATCAGTTGTATGAATCTGCCCAATTTTTCCTTATCTGATTTTACCTTTTAAAACAAACAAAAGCTACTGAACACTGACCATGACTTTCATGAAGATTAACTGAGGTGCTCATCTGTCATTTACCCCCCTTGAAGTAAAATCTATCAGTATCCATTCACACCTGTATTTTTAGCTGTCCTCATGTGATCTGCTCACCTTAGATGGATTTCAGTATCAGCTCTGTATAAAGCCTGAGATAAAGCCCAGCCTCTTTCAGAGTGTTGCCACAACTGCAGCCTTGCCACCCTGCTATGCACCGCTCCTTATCATTCTTCCTTCATCCTCTCATCTGCTCCTCTGTCTCCCAAGTAGCCAATCCATTTTATCACCTCCTCTCCTCCTCCAATTAAACCCAAACTCTTTCCTCCCACTCCCTCCCAGCCTCCCCCTCCTCCACTCCAGGACACAGCAGTAGGGTGACATTCTCACTAGCTAGCTCTAAATGCCAGTTGCTTAATAATCACACTTTGAAGCTTGTACTACAGACCTCCAGCTTAGTCTCAAATCTCAGCCTCTGGGTCTGTTTCACTTTTTGTCCTTTCACTTTAAGGTTTCCAGCTCAAAATTAAAGCCAGGGGTCACTGGAAAGGTATTTATGATCTCATCTGATCATCAGTTTTGAAGAGGTGGCACAGGCCTTAGGGATTCTTGCTGAGATCTTAAGATGTTTGTTGTGGCATCTTTCAGCCGACAGCTATCTCACATACAACCTCAGACCACTTAACAACACTGTCCAAATGGCCCAGGCAGGTAGTCAAGACATTTCTGAACTACACCAGCACTGAAATCACAACAGGCGTTGGATCAAAACTAAATGTTTCCATGCTGACATCCTCTATTTCCCATCCATCAGTGAGCTTATGGGTCGTCCTCCACAGTGCCGCTTGAGATACCTGCAATCTTGATGTTCATGTGGCCATCCAGGAGCAGATTCTCCGCCTTCAGGTCCCTGTGGACAATGTTGCGGTTGTGACAATACTCCACCGCCGACAGGATCTGCCAGAACTTCCTCCTGGCCTCCAGCTCACTGAGACGGCCGTGCTTTGCCAGGTAGTCTACAGCCAGAGAGAGAGAAACACAGAGTGCAGAGAGGTGATGCCTCAGATTAGAAGCATATTCACATGTTTTATATTGACTTACATAACACTACTCAACACTTTCAAACACAGTATAAGGTATCGCTTTGCGCAACTGAAAATAATGGATTCGTGCAGATTTTTCGTTCCGCAGAGTGTTGGCGGTTGAGTTGAAAGGATAATTTATTTTTGATGAGGTGCAGGCCTGGTGCCAATAGTAGTGTACAGCTGCTCTATATTACAGCATGCTTTGTAAAATGATTCAGTGCAAGACGTACGCTGTAATTGTTCTTCGGAAACCCCTTTTGTAACCCTACGTGTGTGTGTGTGTGTGTGTGAGAGAGTGTGCACGTGTTTGAGTAGGCAATGGCTGACGGCGGAGACTGAGCTGTGTTGTCATAGCCCGAGGAGGAAAGGGGAGTACAAGATTTCTGAGAAGTGGTGTTCTACTACATTACATCCACATTAGTACAAGTTGGAACAGGGTGCGAACTCTGGGGTTGGTGAAAGGTTTAATGTGTGATGCAGTGTTTGTCAGTGTGTGTGACTGCAGCGCACTAGCAGACATACAAACAAACTTGACAGTCAGAGGGACAAATCAAGATGGTGGTGTAAATATGAACCCGTGTCCTTGCCCAAAATGTAACAAACACATCAGATCAGATTTATCTGTCTATCTGCTGAGCACAGGCTGTGCACAGAGAAGTTAGACAGACCATGTTTGTGGTTGTTTAGAAAGATGCATGAAACCAAAGTCAATGCTGTTTCTGGTTGGGGGCATAGTCATAAATTTGACTGTCTTCTTTCTCCAAGCATTCAGATCACTGACCTTTCTCTCATTGTCTGCTCTCACAATGCCTTTCTTGTTTTTCTAACCTTTTGCACTCAGTGTTCACTAATTTTTTACGAAGTCGGCCTGACTGAGTATTTTATAAGATGCGTGGTTTTTTTTGCAGTCCCGTGAACTTTGGAAAGTGTGGTGTTTGTTGCTGTCGGCAGGGTTCCTCTTCACACCTCTCTGTCCAGATAGCTTGCTAACTCTTCAATTCACACTCTGTGGCAAACAAGATAGGACACTCTGTTGGCTTTCCTTCCAGCTGGCATGGATACAGACCACCAACCAAACCTGACAACAATGCACAACAACCACAACAAACCCAGCCAACAAAAGTTCATATATGAGTAAACAAAGTGTGCAAAATATATGGAACGCAATTACCTCAAGATCCACAAGGTCAAACTCATAAAAGAGTGATTCTGTAATCACAAAGCAGACAGGGACCTCCAGCTTAGTTTGTTCGAGATATTAAAAAACTACTTTTTGCTTGGTCTTTGCATCTGTTAGAAATACCTGATGTATTTTCCTTTTTTTAAACACAAGCAATTCAGCTGTGATTTCCCTGGTGTACACACACATTTGTCTGAAGATAAGATCACTGACAGAATTTCAAAACTAGGCCTCTGTCAAGACGCATGATATGGCAGTACACTAAGCCACCTCCACAACCTAGTATTAGCATGAAAAACACTCTGCCATCAACTAAACATGAGATATCTAAACTAGAGCAACATAAGGCCAGCGACATGAGTCATGTTGTTGTAAACACCTCATCCTAACAACTCTGTATTGTCTCAGCTCATGGTTGACCAAACGGTCAGCTGCATGCTGGGACAAAGACTGTACAATCAAAATGACTAAAGGCCTTAAGTTGCACTATTAAGCTTCGGGGAGATGATGCTATGCCATCACCCCCAGTGTGGTTGATAAATAGCTAACATCTGACACAGTGAGAGAACCTGATTAGATAGTAGCTGGCAAATTCCATAGAGGAGGCCATTGAGTGACCAGGGCAGCTTTCATGCAACGCTGCTAATCAAAAAACACACTCCACAGGGGAATGTGCCAAAGAGGTCCAAATATGCACCTGTGTGAGGAGCACAGGACTCTGGAGTGATAACTGTTCCAGGATCAAACCTCTCCCCTTGTCTCTTAAAGCATCAGTAAGCTTCAACCAAAGTGCCTGTTGGACAGTGAAACAACAACAAGTTGCACAAACAAGTCTGATTGGAGGATGCCCCTGCCACATCATCCGGCCACAAACCACATGAGACCAAAAGTGTGCATGGTATAGCTGTTGCACTCAGAGGCAAGGTGGAAAGCCTGCTATCACAAAAAGGGGCAAGACAAGATAATCATCCAAACAGAGAGATAGTTGTGTGCATTTTCAGACATTCTTTCTTTGAATGCACACAAAACACAAAAACTGACTGAAGTTGTTTTGTGAGGGGAAAAAGGGATTAAGAGATTAATCCTGCATACTTTCTCGCCTCCACACACCTGGCAAATCACTGTCTGAAGTGGGTGTGTCAGATTGTTATACTAAAATTCAGAAAAAATACAAACTGTCAAATGCAGCCATTACAATACAGACACTGAAAAGGCACAAGGGTTTCCAACACCATTAGACCATCCTACAGTTAAAACATACTCATGCCCTAACTGTCTCACACACACACTGCATACAATTATTTAATATAATATTTAATAAGAAATCTAGCACCGCAACTGACGATTACTTCTATCATCATGCTAACTGCTAACTATTTTCTCCATAATTGTTTGGTTTATAAAATGTCACACAATCACTGTTCCTCAAGTTGACAAATTCATATTGCCTGTTTGGTCGAACCAACGCTATTAAAGAAAACAGAGAAAACCAGCAAATATTCATTTTTAAGGAACAAAAACTAGTGAATTTATGGTACTCTGGCTTAAAATCTTAATTATTAAAAGTGTTGCAGAGTGAGTAATTAACTGATTGTTTCAACTCAAAAATAAAAAACCCTGCTTTAAACACTGAAATGCTCAACAAACAGTGCAGCTAATCTTAATTCTATATGAACAGTAGCACTGTGTTCGATACTGCTTGCTCTACAGTATCACTTAAATAACAAGCCATTACTGTTTGAGCAATCAACACTGTGCAGCCACACACACATACACATACATGCACACAATGCGGTATGTTGCCCCAGTGGAAGGATGAGTAATCCACTGATACAATGTTGGCGAGGGCAAGGACCTCAGCACAGTGAGGCATGCAGAGATGCATCCTGGGAACAGTGAACAGTACAAGTATGAATCATAGTGGTATTAGGGAACAGCTCAACAACCACTGTGTTCCACTTCTGCTGAGAGCCGGGTGAGGAGCTAAATCTCTTAACAGCTGCCTAGGGCTCTGAGGGAAACAAATATCGCGGCATGGAACTGGCTTGTTGATAGACCGGGCTGACTCCAGAGGCCACCATGGGGTGTTTTGGGGAGTGTGTGTGTGTGTGTGTGTGTGTGTGTGTATAGAGGACAGGGGGCAAACACACGCAGTCACACACACTCTGTTTCCACATCAGTAACTGATACCCAAATCACTTAAATGCAGCAGCCACATTAAAGTCAAATCCCTGAGCCTGTTGATAGATGTTGGTGCTGATTTAATACTGGCACCCTCAGGGGTTAGGTTGGGCTGGAGCCAGTTGGAGCGAAGCTTTGCCCTTTCATCCAAGTTATAACCTGCCAAAGATCAACTGCAGCTACTGGTCATGACAGTTCATTTCTCTTCCATGGTATTCATTCAGGAGGTATCATAAAAAAAAAAAAAAAACAAAAACCCCACATATCATAACTTATTTTTGCATATCCCAGCCATTTATTATTACACGCCCCATTCAAATTAATGCGTTATTTCTAGTCAAGTCAGGTCTGAGTTGGAAAATATGTTGACTGTGTGACTGTTTTGTATTCGAAGTCAAACTATTAAAACACAAGTTGTGAATTTCACAACTAGAATGTGTAGGCCTGAATCAAAGTACTTTCCAAAGCACAGTCAGGGCTGGATTACTCTGAATTAGGGCTGATACAATTAATCAATAAGTCAATCAACTGAAAAAAAAGGCACCTATTTTGAGACATTTTCAGCTTTTCAAATGTGACGATTTGCTGCTTTTCTTTGCATTAAATGACAGTCAACTTAATTTGTGTTTTGGACTGTTGGTTAGAAAAAAAACAATTTCAACATCATCTTGGTCTCTGAGCATTTGTGATGTTTTTTTTTTTTTACACACGTTTCATAGACAAAATAATTAATTAATTAATAATTAAGAAAATAACTGGCAGATTAATCAATAATGAAAATAATCATTACAACTATAGTACATTTAAAAAATGTTAATTTATTGAGTGCCACTGGAAGTCAAGGCTATATTATATTGGTTTACATTGGAATAGCAAATCCCTACAATATTCCTTTGAAATTCCTACATGAATGCATAGCAGGCAATGTCTAAAGTTCATATATCATTTACAGGGGTCATCGTGTGACCTAAGTGTGACTTAAACTGTGAGTTGAGTGGAGAACATGCTGCTCTGTTTCTGGTCAGTATGCATTCACTTCTCCTTTAATAATTGCATCTTTTTTAATCTCCTCAAAAATAGCGCCTACATATAAAGCCATTTATCTGCTTCTTTAGTCTGATCAGGCCAGTTTGGTTTGGATGGACGGCTGCTTCCTGATGCGATCATTAATTTAAGACCATTTTCAGACACAAAAACAGGTGGTCTGATGTGACACAAAACACTGCCACAGTGTCAAACTACCTTTCGGCACACTTTTGGCTTTCATCACTGTCTTGGTCTACTGGGAATTATCATGCATTCAAGGGGTTACTAATTTGCATGTTGTTGTTGGAGGAACACTGAAATTTCATAGGGGATGTTAAACCTGGAGCAGGAGTCAGACTTTACATGACAGAGGATTTCACAGAATCAACTTCTTCTACAGAAATGTGTTATGTTATTTATCTTGCTGGAAAATAAGTCTCTATGAAGGCATGTTATAATCTTCTCTTCAAAGTCTAATTTGAATGTTACAGTACAATAGTTTGGTAGTAAGTGGTAGTAATAAAGATACACTCTTTAATAAACACTTCATAAACATAATTAAGTTCTGACACTTAAAGATGTTTGACATACAAGGTCATGTAGATGACATAACGCTTGTTGGCTTTTCTGTACTGGATGATTAACGCCATCACCACTGATTAGTGTTCTTTGGATATCTGCTTCACAACCAGGTGCCAGGGAAGTGACTAAGAGACATTAATAAAGAATAAAATGATACCACTAAAATTTGATGATGGCAATACCTCTGTTTACCTATTCAGTTTAGTTTACCTATTGTACTGGATGACTGGTATTTTGCACAAATGCAGACATCTAAAAAACACCACATTATTTATACGTGTTCTGATTTATTTATCACTATAATGCTACACTGTTTCCAAATGTTTGCAACCACTGAAGAAGACGAGCACAAATTACCTCAGTTCAAATGTAGAAAAACATGTCAGGTTTATTCTGGCACAACATTTTCCTTCTTGTATTTCTTTTTTTTTTTTTTTCTTTTTTAAAGCGACAGGTGGATCCTTGAAAGCTACCATGTAAGATGCTGCCTGTCACTCAGCTGGAAACCCTTTTTGTATGTATCAAAAGAGAAAATCTGCTCCCTCCAAGCATCACCAAAACTCTGCACAGAAAGGCAGTCCTACTGGAATTCAGTTAGTAATGGTTAAATCTGTACAGAGGTAGAACACTGTGACTAATATAAATGTGTAATCAACAAATGTAGCATTCACATATGAAAATGACAACTCAATGCAACATATCTGGCATAAACCCAATAAAGACAAATGATATATTGCCATCCATGACTGATATACAGTACGGCTGCAACTAATGATTATTTAATCTCTTAACAGGTTAGCACCAGATTACACTGACATGCTGGGTGTATGTTTTACTGTGTTTTCTGTTTTGTTTTTTTGTTTTTTTTTTTGCTTCTTTTGTCATATCCTTTGGACTTTACTGATGTTAAGCACTCTCAGAAGCACTTCAATGAACTATGCCATACAAACAAAAGTTATTATCATTATTAAAATTGTTATTATTTTCCTTCTCAATTAATCTGCCGACCATTTTCTCAATCAATTGACTGTTTTGTCTGTAAAATGTCAGGAAAAAAGGAAAAATGCCCATTAAAATTTCCCACAGCTCAAGGAAATGGCTTGTTGTGTTCAAAAACACTATTCATTTCATTCAGTCATTTAGAACAAAGAAAAGCAGCAAATCTTCACATCTGTGAAGCTTTCTGTCGATTGACTGACAGATTAACTGACTAATCATTGCAGCGCTGATACGAGGTATGTAATTGACTGATATATGTGTCTATGTATGTCATTTGTTGGATAATGCTGGTGTTGGTCAGATCTGCTAGCCATCTAACCTTATCTGACAGCATGTAACATCAAGAGAGATCATAGCAAAGTTCCTGTGTAGTAAAGTCCTGTGTAGTCGCTGCACAGGCTGCTGTCCTTTAAATCTATTTTACATATTGTGTAAAAGGGTTAGTTGTGCCAATCATGTAGCTACATCAGAACAGTTAGTTGCCTGTACAGAAGCAAATAAGACAACCTTGTGAAAGATCAAACGTCAATGCCATTATTTTTTGCCCCTGGAAAAGAATACAGGTTTAACATCATAAATCAGTCTGAAGATATTAAAATATTTTAGTCATTTAGGAGTAATTGCAAAAAATGGGAAACTAAAAGTGAATCTGTTTTGTAGCACATATGCATTGTGTTCTCCCAAAGGCTTGGATCATTTGATAGTTTATTTTTTTGTAGATGGAAAACTAAGCTTTGCAAGTTATTTGGTACCAAACAACAGGTCCTACTTTGGGCAGCCCCTGCTCTATTTACTTATTCTTCTCCTCCGGTCATCAAAGTCAAAGCCGCCACACCCTGGCAGCTGACGGATGGAGAAAACTGAGTGCTCAGTAATATCAAGGACAGTCTATAAAGAAATAGAAACTGACAGCCTAAGTAAATAAGAATGTGTCTCAAAAAATAGCCAGAGTATTCCTTTGAAGTCAACAGTCTCTCTGCCTCACTCCCTCTTCATCAGTGAGACAAGAGATGTGCATGAGTGATTCTACTCACTGCCAGCTATTATACTCCCCTCTCTCCAGCAGCGCTTTCTTAAATATGCATGCCCTACATTTCCCCACCACCTTCCAAATTCAAATGGATGTCCCCTGCTCTCGCCTCTATTCTCTTCTGCCTCCTCTCTTCTCCTGCCTCTGCTCTCCGCAACTCCGCTTTATTTGTGGTTGACCCAATTTCCAGGTTTGATCCATACTGCGGTGTTGAGGCAGACTGTGGAGCGGCAGACTGACTGACAGACAGACAGACACAAAGGCACATCAACAAGCTGGCATGGATGCCTCTGCTGTGCCCATTACTGTGCCCACCCACCCCTTTTGCGAGAATGAACCCATCACTCTCCGCCTCCTTGTGCCAAACCCAGCTCCGTTTCTTTGTCTTTACAGCTCCAGACACACACACATTCACACACACAAACATAGACTAACCCTCCTGCTCCTCCACAACACCGTTTATTGTTTGGTCTGAAGAGAAAAATCGGAGGCTCATCCATTGTCTAACTGATTCACTGTAACAGGGTGGGCTGTTAAGCATCCACAACAACTTCACATCTTCCGCTCTGTAACCTATGGCCAGGAGCAGACCTGAGAAATTCATCATCATTGTCATTGTCAGAAAAGCGGAGGCAACTCTCTGGAGGGTGATAGTGGAGGAAGAGGCTGGAGATGTGGCTTGGCAGCTTATCCATTTGTCTGAGTGCATCACGACTGGATGACTTGATCCATCTCCAGAAAGCGCATTTGGAAATCAGAAATGATTGTTAAATTCTGTGAGATTGACT
Source organism: Lates japonicus (assembly GCA_033238685.1). Classification (NCBI taxonomy): domain Eukaryota; kingdom Metazoa; phylum Chordata; class Actinopteri; family Centropomidae; genus Lates; species Lates japonicus. The sequence continues at coordinate 14,785 of BRZM01002208.1, forward strand.
ACTGTAATACTAGTCCAGTGTTGCAGCTACCAGTCAGTGTCTGCCTGGCTGAGTCAAAGCTGCTATTGCTGCAGCTGATGATGACATACAAATGTCTTACATAACTATATTACATTGTGCAATCAGGGCAGAGGGGTCGGAGGAATCAGGACACAATGGTTTTATAATACTCTGAGATGATCTATGGATTATGGAAAATGAGGTTGACCAATCACGGTTATTTAAAGTAACAAGTCAACATTTGGGGAGATATGCAAACTCTTCCCAGGAGTTAGATGAGAGGATTGATGCCACTCTCATGCCTGTAGGATAAATATAGAGCTACAGCCAGGAGACAGTTAGCTTAGCCTAGCATAAAGATTGGAAACAGGTGGAAACAGCTAGCACACTCTGTCCAAAGGTATAAATTCCATCAACCAGCACCTCTAAAGCTCACTAATTGAGATGTCATGTCTTGTTTGTAAAATCTGTACAAAAACCAGAGTGTAAAAAATGTGGTGAAAATGGCTACCTATTTCTCTCTGCTCCCAGTCCAAGCTAAACTAGCCTAACCCTCTCCTGGCTATAGCTTCACATTTAGCACACAACTATGAGAGTGGCATATAAGTATATTTCCTTTAAGAGTATACATTACATAGCTTGTCTAGGCGAAACGAAGCATGCTGCTTGGTTTAACTACAATAAGCTGCAGTGGCTGTAGCATACAGTATGTAATGAAACAGATAAATTGCTCTGTTTTATCTCTCTGCACGTCTGAACTTCCTTCACATTTTTAACCATGCTCTTTTCTCATTCATTTTTTTTCTGGTTTCTGCTTCCCAGCTCTCTCTGGGTCACAGGAGCAGGAGTTGCTGCTGCTGAGTCAACATCACAAGTGGAACACTGGCCTCAGAATTACAAAGACAGACACACACACACACACACACAGACAACTGACATGACTATTAAGTTCACTGTAGACTGTTGCTGCTGTAAGCTTCTCAGCTACTGTGTCTGGATGTAGGCTAAAGTGCAAACATTCTCAGACTGTCTAATAGGTGAGGCCAATAATCTATGTGGATCATGATCCATTTACAGCTTGTCTACGCCAATTACTAGCAGCACAAGGCAAGGGGCATACAGGGAAATTGTTCTCAGACAGGTCTAAACTTGTGCTATAATTCTTGGAATATCTGAACATAATTTTTTCATGTTTGCATGTTCAGAACTGGGATGATTCCAGGAATTTTTTGCTTTTGAAAAATATAATCCTGCGATATTCCATCTGAACCTTTCTAATGCAAGTACAAATGCAATACAAATACAAATACAAATGCATACAAGTGCAATATACATGCTCTTTCTTTCCCATGTACTGGATTGGAAATTGCAGTGTGTACACACTGTACAAAGTGAGTGAGTGTGTGTGTGTGTGGTGTCGATAGAGCGCATGTGGTTGTGTGGCAGACGAAGATAATTTGCTATCTTCATGTACTATTCTTGCTATGTTCTGACTTGTCTGTCCCTTCCAACACAAGTTATTTGCACTTTAGCCTATCACAGTGTGTGAAACATTTCTACTGACATACTTAATAGAAAAAATCATTATTGTAACTTGTATGTTCAGACTGTCCACTAGAAAACTTGAATCATGTGGCAAATTTGAGCCTACTTCCTTAATGGGCACATTTGTCTCTGAAAAATGTGGTAAATGACTGGAAATTATTGTCTACGCTAAAGGAACGTTTTTTTCTGTGTCCTGAATGTCCAAAATGAAAATGGTCCAAAGTGAGTAAGGCAAGGTGTGCTGCAATGAGTCAAAACTTCAACATCTGGTCTTTTTAGTCATTTAAAAATCATTATGTAAGACCTTCAGGCTCCCATGACCAATCATAGATTTGTTTATGTGATAGCTATTTAGACCAAGTACTTCATCCAGCTGGTCTGCTGCTGCCTTCAGAGTGCTCATGGTTCATACTGTGAATTTCAGAACACTGTTTTATGTGATTATTGAATTTTTGAAAATCATGAATAGAGTATAGAGTTTTCATGCTACTTCAGCTTGTTTCATGGCATTCTCCTCCTGACCCAGTCTCTTCTGAAAGAGAAAATTTTAATATAGCCGAAAGATTAGATGACCCATTTTTAAGCAAAGATTTTAAAAAGAAATTGTCATTACATTTCAGTAATGGTGTTTAAATAAATTTTGATGTCCGATTCATTTTTTAAAATTTTTTATGTTAAATATGATCATGTGTTTGGGTCAGCATTGCTCTGTGTATATATTGCCTCATGTTTTCCTTTACTTGGTTTGTCTTTGTGAGTATTTTATTTTTTACTGATCTGGGAAAAGGTTCACTGTACAGTATAAGCCTACAGTTTCTTGACCTCTCCTGTCACGTGCTTCACTGCTTATCTGTTATAATGCTGTTTGTATAGTGCAAATATAAGTGGCCTAAACTAAACCAGTAGCTGTACCTGTCCACGTATGTGACATGTATTTGTGAAATGGTGTCTTATAAAGATGTTCCTATTTTAATTGCTCTTTTTTGCAGATCTGCTCTTAAACATCTCATCAGTTTAAGTGAAAAGCAGAATAAAATTTTATTACTTACTTACAGTTCACTGCATGTAATCTAAGTGTCACGTAATGGTCAATGAAAATGGAGGAATGATGCCTTTGTTCGTCAGCAGGTAGAAAATAATCTTGATATCTTGCATTATCTGAACATCTAAGCAGTAAACCAGCGAGCAGCAAGTGATTCTGCAACACACAGAGTAATAAATCACTCTTTTTCTCTTTGAGGCTGCCTCTCTGTGGCCTTCAAGGGCCCTCAGTGATGTCACTTTATACAACAAGAAAACGATGTCAGCACATTTAGCACAGCAATAACGCGCAGCACATGACTAGGGCCATATCGGTGCATTGTTCTCAGATTTCCATCAATCATGTGACCTTTGCGATTGAGGCCAGGATAACTGTAAGAGCACCGCAAACTCAACAAGACTTTGATACTTCCTTGTTTGTCAAAAACATTGCTGACGCAACAATGCAGAATTTTTTGTGCAACTGATATAGGGAGGACGTAAATGAACTGGGCTGGACAGTGTGTGTTAAGATACTGAGGTCAGACTGATCTTGTACTTGAAAAGATCACTCACCGAAGATCTCCCCATTCTTGGCATACTCCGTGACTAAGTAAAGCATGTTCTTCGTCTCCATCACCTGAGAGAGGGAGAGGACGAAGGAACAGGGGCCAAGGGAGGGGAGAAAAGAGTGGGAGAGTGAATGTGAATACATACAGAAGACCACTTTTCAGTAGCAATATCATCAAATAATACAAAATTTACAGTCTCCTGCAACAAGAGAAAATTAGAAAAAGACACCCATAACAACAGATAAAAGTGACCAAAATATTACAC
>BRZM01002209.1:0-33306 GCA_033238685.1 Lates japonicus
AGCTGTGTAATGCCTGGAAACATGCCAGGTGTGTTTGTGCACACACATTCAACGAGCCTGTGAACTTGTATGTTTCTAGACCTTCACATTAAATAAGGCACTGAGATAAAAGTTCTGTATGAGCAGAGATATAGAAATCTACCCCAAAATTCCTTTAATAAAGAGTGATGTGCATACAGTAAAAACATTTACAAACTCCATTACCTAATGCCAATAAAAGTTTGGGAATGATAAATCTTCAGAAACTCATTCACATTCAAACTCATTCCCCCAAAAACAAACTGGGAGTGAGAAGGGGAAATCAAAAGAGACATGAAGTTACCTTCATCTTGAAGGTCAAGGCTGTTCACTGTCATACACCCTCTCAACAGGATGGAGTCATAGCTCCCTCAGTAGCTGCCAGTTTCATATGGTGTGCAGAGTGATGCCTGTGATTACCCACAGACTCTCACCCTTGGGGGCGTGGGGTGGGTAAAGATGGGAAGACAGCACACTGCCAAGGGATCCTTGACTCAGAGCTGCGTGTTTGGGCTGGCAGTCTTATTTTGGTCTCAGAGTGCATGTCTGCCAAATAGCAAAGAGCTTGACACAGGCTGTGGAGTCTGTATGACAGCACAAGGATTACCAGTTCCATCCTCAGCCCTGCTACATCCTCTATCATTGTTGAAGATGTCCTTCAAATTCTGAAGCACACACAGCACACACAGAATTGGTATGTGTACTGTGCTAAAAAGACAGAATTGTGTTACGCAATGTGAACAATCTGAGACGGAATTTCAACGGGGCTGTGTACTCTCCTATTCAGAGTTACATCATAAAGCTGCACCAATCAATACTTGACTTAACAATTACAATATAACATATATAATTTAATATTATTTAACAATTGGTTTTATGACCAGCAATACCTTAATATTAATAATATATATAGTTTTTAATATATCAAATAACTGCTGTATATATGATGTGAAAGGCATCACTCATAGTAACAAACCCAGAGAATATTCTCATCCACCTTCACAGTTTCCTTCATCTCTGAGGAGCATTTTAGCATCTTTCAGCTCATTGTTTTGGTTTCCTGTTCTGGTTCAGTCTCTGTGTCATTTCCAGCCACAACAGGCAGCTGTTTTCACCATAAAAAGTTTTAATAAATCTCCTTTATGATATATGGTTAGCACCAAACAGCAGACAAAGTTAATGGCTGGCTGGTAAATGTGTAGCATTCAGCAGCTAAAGAGCCACATACTTCACGCTCAGGAGTTGGTGGAGACTAAAACTGAGCTCATCAGGTGGACAGACACACAGCTCCAACTGTATGCTAATGTTGCTATGTGTCTGCTGGATATGTAAATAGGCAATTGTTTGCTAACACATTTGCCATATCTAAGGAATAAGATTAACGCATTGGTGTTGTTCAGCTTCTTGTGACACTGCCCCCAAGTAGCCAAAAAATCAATTAAGGCAGATTTAAGAAAAGTCCCCCAGGTTATCAGGTAAATTATTAATAACATTTTAAAAACCTGTTTTATGCATTGTAAATTCATGTGCAATTGTACACTAAACATCCTGCCCTGTGGTGTCCCTGTGATGGAAGAATGCTAGAATCCCCAGGGGGCAACCCAGAGGCTTATAGTGGGTTGTCATGACCTAGCAGAGGGATAAAATCAGAGAAGAGTGTTTCATTTGGTTGATGCCTAACTCTGCATGACACTCAAACCTACAGTTCTTTTTTAAAGTTACACACTCTCAAATTCACAATAAGAAAACTCTTTTATATAGCTTGATGTGCATGTATTTTTATACTTACACAGAGGCTGTTCAATCTAATCTGTAGGCTAGCTCACATCAATTAATGAATCGTCTTTGCAGTTATCACTTTGTGTCAGTTCACGGTCTCATCATGCCAGAAAATTGAAAATTTCTATTGAACCATACAATGTTTATTTGTGAAATCCTCAACATTGTGTCACAGTAGCACAAGTGGAGAAGAATCATAAAGACAGCAGACTGACTCGTTAACATCAATTAGGCCCACACAACAATATTTATATAAGGTTTGCTAACATTAGCTAAAATTAGCCATAAGCTACTGTACCAGAACAAGTAAGACTGTAGCAGCAAGAGTCTTGTGTGTGACCAAGGTGTGTTTTATTGCTTATGAATTTAACTCTTCAAATGTTAGTTACATAGTCTCAATTTCAGTTCAGACAGAAATCCAAATCTCTATGCTTTAAAAACCAACAGATTTCACAGCTATTTTCTCTCACATTGACAGGAAAACAGGCGGTTAACCGTAAGTGACAAAGGCCATGATGCTTTCAACAGCTGCAGATTTCCAGTGCAGTCACCTGAAAGTGCTTCATTCATCAGACAGCACATATCTCTCAGCAAGTTCTGTTTTGTGCCTGGTTCCTACTCAACCCCAAACCCATACTGTCTCATAATTGCAATGTGTGTGAGTAATTGCCTGGTGTGCTCCTGTGATGCACCAAGCAATTTCAATCAAGCACGCAACAATGGAGCACTAGAGTGTGTCCGGCCATCTATGTCCACTTACCATATCTGCCCATTTGGCACCAGGGCCTGTGCAGAATATAAATCAAAAGGCCTGCATTATTTAGAGAGTGAGAGACAAACAAGACGGACACAGAGAGAGAAGGATACAATCAAACTCACTAGTCAACAGTCACCCTGTGTGATCAGCCAGGCCAACCCTGTCTTCTAGGAATTCTATTTCTTTAAAACTGCAACAGAAAACACAATTTGAAAGAGATGTAATAGCTGGCTGGATTATGTTCAGAGGCAACGTATTTTTTGAATGAATGAAGCACTACATTTAATAGTGGCAGTGGAGTCAGCAGGAGGTGGTTGGGTTAGATGATGGACATAAAAAGCACACACCTGTCACATCAGAGACCGGAGCTCACATCCACAGGCTGTGGTTACATTCAGACAACAAAAGCACTGCGGTTAAGGTTAGAGAAAGATCATGGTCTGGTTTAATACAGAAAAATAAAATCACAGTGACTTCAGACACAACATATTTATTTACATTTGAAATTTCTCTAACCTGAACCGCAGTGCTTTTGTTGTCTGAATGTAACCACAGCCTGTGGATGTGAGCTCCGGTCTCTGATGTGACAGGTGTGTGCTTTTTATGTCCATCATCTAACCCAACCACCTCCTGCTGACTCCACTGCCACTATTAAATGTAGTGCTTCATTCATTCAAAAAATACGTTGCCTCTGAACATAATCCAGCCAGCTATTACATCTCTTTCAAATTGTGTTTTCTGTTGCAGTTTTAAAGAAATAGAATTCCTAGAAGACAGGGTTGGCCTGGCTGATCACACAGGGTGACTGTTGACTAGTGAGTTTGATTGTATCCTTCTCTCTCTGTGTCCGTCTTGTTTGTCTCTCACTCTCTAAATAATGCAGGCCTTTTGATTTATATTCTGCACAGGCCCTGGTGCCAAATGGGCAGATATGGTAAGTGGACATAGATGGCCGGACACACTCTAGTGCTCCATTGTTGCGTGCTTGATTGAAATTGCTTGGTGCATCACAGGAGCACACCAGGCAATTACTCACACACATTGCAATTATGAGACAGTATGGGTTTGGGGTTGAGTAGGAACCAGGCACAAAACAGAACTTGCTGAGAGATATGTGCTGTCTGATGAATGAAGCACTTTCAGGTGACTGCACTGGAAATCTGCAGCTGTTGAAAGCATCATGGCCTTTGTCACTTACGGTTAACCGCCTGTTTTCCTGTCAATGTGAGAGAAAATAGCTGTGAAATCTGTTGGTTTTTAAAGCATAGAGATTTGGATTTCTGTCTGAACTGAAATTGAGACTATGTAACTAACATTTGAAGAGTTAAATTCATAAGCAATAAAACACACCTTGGTCACACACAAGACTCTTGCTGCTACAGTCTTACTTGTTCTGGTACAGTAGCTTATGGCTAATTTTAGCTAATGTTAGCAAACCTTATATAAATATTGTTGTGTGGGCCTAATTGATGTTAACGAGTCAGTCTGCTGTCTTTATGATTCTTCTCCACTTGTGCTACTGTGACACAATGTTGAGGATTTCACAAATAAACATTGTATGGTTCAATAGAAATTTTCAATTTTCTGGCATGATGAGACCGTGAACTGACACAAAGTGATAACTGCAAAGACGATTCATTAATTGATGTGAGCTAGCCTACAGATTAGATTGAACAGCCTCTGTGTAAGTATAAAAATACATGCACATCAAGCTATATAAAAGAGTTTTCTTATTGTGAATTTGAGAGTGTGTAACTTTAAAAAAGAACTGTAGGTTTGAGTGTCATGCAGAGTTAGGCATCAACCAAATGAAACACTCTTCTCTGATTTTATCCCTCTGCTAGGTCATGACAACCCACTATAAGCCTCTGGGTTGCCCCCTGGGGATTCTAGCATTCTTCCATCACAGGGACACCACAGGGCAGGATGTTTAGTGTACAATTGCACATGAATTTACAATGCATAAAACAGGTTTTTAAAATGTTATTAATAATTTACCTGATAACCTGGGGGACTTTTCTTAAATCTGCCTTAATTGATTTTTTGGCTACTTGGGGGCAGTGTCACAAGAAGCTGAACAACACCAATGCGTTAATCTTATTCCTTAGATATGGCAAATGTGTTAGCAAACAATTGCCTATTTACATATCCAGCAGACACATAGCAACATTAGCATACAGTTGGAGCTGTGTGTCTGTCCACCTGATGAGCTCAGTTTTAGTCTCCACCAACTCCTGAGCGTGAAGTATGTGGCTCTTTAGCTGCTGAATGCTACACATTTACCAGCCAGCCATTAACTTTGTCTGCTGTTTGGTGCTAACCATATATCATAAAGGAGATTTATTAAAACTTTTTATGGTGAAAACAGCTGCCTGTTGTGGCTGGAAATGACACAGAGACTGAACCAGAACAGGAAACCAAAACAATGAGCTGAAAGATGCTAAAATGCTCCTCAGAGATGAAGGAAACTGTGAAGGTGGATGAGAATATTCTCTGGGTTTGTTACTATGAGTGATGCCTTTCACATCATATATACAGCAGTTATTTGATATATTAAAAACTATATATATTATTAATATTAAGGTATTGCTGGTCATAAAACCAATTGTTAAATAATATTAAATTATATATGTTATATTGTAATTGTTAAGTCAAGTATTGATTGGTGCAGCTTTATGATGTAACTCTGAATAGGAGAGTACACAGCCCCGTTGAAATTCCGTCTCAGATTGTTCACATTGCGTAACACAATTCTGTCTTTTTAGCACAGTACACATACCAATTCTGTGTGTGCTGTGTGTGCTTCAGAATTTGAAGGACATCTTCAACAATGATAGAGGATGTAGCAGGGCTGAGGATGGAACTGGTAATCCTTGTGCTGTCATACAGACTCCACAGCCTGTGTCAAGCTCTTTGCTATTTGGCAGACATGCACTCTGAGACCAAAATAAGACTGCCAGCCCAAACACGCAGCTCTGAGTCAAGGATCCCTTGGCAGTGTGCTGTCTTCCCATCTTTACCCACCCCACGCCCCCAAGGGTGAGAGTCTGTGGGTAATCACAGGCATCACTCTGCACACCATATGAAACTGGCAGCTACTGAGGGAGCTATGACTCCATCCTGTTGAGAGGGTGTATGACAGTGAACAGCCTTGACCTTCAAGATGAAGGTAACTTCATGTCTCTTTTGATTTCCCCTTCTCACTCCCAGTTTGTTTTTGGGAATGGAGTTTGAATGTGAATGAGTTTCTGAAGATTTATCATTCCCAAACTTTTATTGGCATTAGGTAATGGAGTTTGTAAATGTTTTACTGTATGCATCACTTTTATTAAAGGAATTTTGGGGTAGATTTCTATCTCGCTCATACAGAATTATCCGCGCCTTATTTAATGTGAAGGTCTAGAAACATACAAGTTCAGGCAGGCTGTTGAATGTGGCACAAACACACTACATGTTTCAGGGCATTACACAGCTTTAGTATGCTTAATATGAAAAAGCTGTTTGCATGACAACACACATGCAAACACACCCACTTAAAATTATAAAATGAACAGGCACACACACACACACACTGACATACCCCTTAATACTGGTGACAGATGGTGAAGATGAGATCGCTTGCTTTTAATTTTGCTTGCAACAATAGTACAGACATTTTCTGCTGTTGGTAAATGTGTTCAGGCTGGTCTAAGCCATTCTACCTGGAATATCTCAGGGAATTAAATTTGCAAAGTGCAAAAATGAGGTTTGCCAGAAGTTTCAATGCAGTACTGGGATCTGTTACAGAGACCAGAATACTGGCATACTACTACAACTTCTTTGCGAAAAGTACTGATATCAGATTCTGCGATCGCTACTACAACTACTGCCTACCGTTTTTGGTGTTAAGTCGGTTGCGTCAAATTTATTTATATACGCCAATCTGGCAACAGAAGTTATCTCAGAGGTACTGTACATATAGAGCAGGTTCAGGACCGTACTTTATCTTATAAAATTTATGAGAGAACCCAACAGATCCTGGCCCACAGCAAGACCAGGCGACCGTGGCAGAAAATCCCTTTAAGAGGCAGAAACCTCGAGCAGAACCGACTCAGGTGGCGCCATCTGCCTCGACTGCCAAGGTTTAGACAGAAAGAGAGGGGTGGGGTATCGTAGAGAAAGACACCCAAAATACACAGACGTCACAAGTCAAACAAATAGTAGTAGTAGTAGTAATAATAATAATAATAATAATAATAATAGTAATAATTATTATTAGCCAAAGGAATAATAATGACAAACACAGTACATTAATAGCACCAACACTAATAATAACACTCAGTAAATGCTTTAACTATTGTCGCATCATGGCTGAGTTGGATCAAGGGAGCAGGAGACCTCTAGCCTGGAGGCAAGAAACCCCTGCAGTAAGAGACAGGCAGAGAGAGAGAAGCACAGCCTGGGCAATTAATGTGCTTGAGGAAGAAATAATACAAGTGATGCAACGAGTGATAAGACAGTTAATAGTAATCTTGTCGGCAGGACATCATGGGCTGATGACGCATTATTATCTGAATTGATGCAATTCTGAGATCGACCCAACCCGGGCTGAGGAAAAATGGAACCAGAATAATATGCTAGTTAAAAGTTATGCATGATGAGTTTTTGGGTTTGGATTTAAAGGCCTCAACTGAGTCAGCCTGTCTAATATCAATAGGAGTAGGTTGTTCCAGAGGAAAGGCCTGGAGAGAGAAGGCCCTGCAGCCTGCTGACTTTTTTGACCTGGGGATAGATAGCAGCCCTGCACTCTGAGAACGTAGAGCACGTGGAGGAATATATAAGCAGAAGATCAGATATAAGGGGTCAGCCCATTTAGAATTTTATAAGTCATTAAGAGAACTTAAGTCTGATCTAATACGAATAGGAGCCAGTGAAGGAGGCCAAACTGGGGTAATATGGCTCTAACCTTCTCGAATTGGTCAGCATTCCAGCTGCATTTGCAGACTTTTAGTGCCAGTACGCCGTAGTCCCAGCAAACATTGGCACACAATCCAGTTCAGTTAAGAAAGCGCATGGACTCAGGAATTTCAGCATCTGCTGCGAAAGAAAAGACCGAATCCAGCTATATTGCGAGGGTGAAAGGTCTTTTGTAATGTTCACTATGCTGATCGGCGAAAGAGTACGATCAAGTGTGACAACGTGATTTTTGGCTGCTGTATTTGAGATAACACAGTTGTCAAGGGACAGTAGTTACATGATCGAATCCGGTGTCTATATCGCTACCGGCCAATAAACCAGCATTTCAGTTTTGTCTGAATTACACAGGAAGTCGGAGACATCCAGCTTTTAACAGAAGACAAGCAGATTCTAGTTCCCCTAATTTCAGAGGCATTATCAGCCTTTTATAGTACATAGCTGGGTATCATCAGCATAACAGTGGAAATTAATCTATGGTCTGGCTAATTTGGGCCAAGAGGAGAAGTAAAGAGAGAAAAGCAGGGGGCTAAGAACAGAACCCTGGGGTACCATATTTCACATCAGAAAGGCTGATACAGCATATTACAAGAGACACACTGAGTTCTGTTACTTGTTCCTCTGCTGCTACAAGTACTACTGTTGCCCTTACTACTGCTATTGTGAATGTTATTGCTCTACAAACTTCTGTAACTAATACGACAACTACTACTTATATCACTAGGCTACCATTACTCTACCCCACTACCACAATACTAGTACTACTACTGTTACTGATACAGATTTGTACTATTACTACAGCAGTTAGCACCACTTTTCACTTTATTTACCTCAGAGGGCAGTTCATTTTGCGGCAAGACATTAGTACAAAACAACAAGATAACAAACAAGCCTTCATTGAGTACATCAAATGGGGGACAGTGGTCCTAAGTTGACCTTTCCATTCACAGAAATTGACGGACATCTTTTTCAAGATCAACATTGTCACTCATATAAAATACAGCATGGATATCCGCAACAGTTTCACAGCTATCATCATCAAGGAATAACACATCACTAATACACTATACTATCCCCCCATCTGGCTGCTAGATTCTTGCCTACAGCCACTGCTCATGTTAGCCTAAAATTAGCAGGGTGATTTACTAGGAAATACATGCTAGATGTGCTGCAAACAGAACTACATGAACCTGTTGGTTCTGTCTGCAAATCTCATTAATCATACCACACCCCACTCAAACAGAGAGAGGGAAATAAACATTGCCCTGCAATTATGAGCTAACAGTGAAAATCCAATCGAACTACTGACACTCATTCTGTGGCAGCACTGCCTGACAGTAGCATCACAGATTCTATCCTCATCGACAGCCAATAATCATCAAGAGTCCAGTGAAATGCACTTACGCAAGACATTAAAGCTATATCTACTTAGTAATTTCACACTGCTCAAATTATCCCACGTGTAGTATGTGTGCTTGGGTTCAAACAGATCCATTGCATGCTAGTTATTTAGTGCAGTGGAGGCACAGCTTTATGCTTTACGCTACATAGGTTAGGCAGTCACAGACATGTGTCATGCCAGCCTCATTACTGGAAACGTGATGTGTGAAAAGCCAACATAAGGTTGTTTCGTATTGGTTTGTTAATGGCTCTGTCCTGCTTTATCAGGCAAAGACTGTACACTGTGCAGGTCATCTTCGTCCACTGCACTAATTTATAGCCTTTTGACAGAGCTGCACTTCTCAGTTCATTTCCTCTTGATTCAAACGCTTCCAAAGTCCTGAAACGATCGCAGTGAGAGCGGTTAGTTTGGTATAGAACTTTTAGAAGTTACAGATCATGATTTTTTAATCTGCAGAGGTGCTGTGATCGATGGAAACCTGGCTGAGTGCTATTCTTCAGGGGTTGTCTGTGCTGGTGGAAAGTGGTCAAGCCCCTGTGAAATTGGGAGCAGGGAATCAAGTGCTGATCAGCCAGTCTGTCGACTCTGGGAGGATATACTGTGGAACCTGTCTGGTTATAGCATGTGCTTATACTGTACTTGTACATCACTAATGGAATTGAAGAAATCAAATTCAATCAATTACACCATTCAGTTTCATAATGAGCCCATTTTTGAAATTCTGTTTTTAGTTTGTGTTGGTATTTCCAAATCACACATTTATGTCGTGTTAAGTTTTATTCCATAGTGTCAGTAGTGTTATCAACAGTCACCACCCTCTCATCTTTCAGCCAATCACATGCCCAATGCCTCTTAAACTAGGAAGCTCAACATCTGCCACCAAATTTAGCATCATATTCCAAGCTTGTGCAACACATTTGACACTACTGCAGTTCTGTTTTGATGTAGTGCAGACAATTTATTTTTCTATTTGATGTTAGAGTTGAGAAATATGAAGCCAACAACCACAAATCACGTAATAGCAGGTAGAGGCAGACTGATAATCTGGACATACAGTCAAAGTCCAGAACAGCTGGTAGACCACATGCAATCACACAGTCAACTCCCATCCAACCCACAACACTCAGGCAGACATCCCAGATTGACAGGGTGGCAGGCAGCCGCTGACCTAAATATGAATCTAGTAATAATACACATTTCTACTGATTTTGACCTTTTCCTGTACAATAGTCCATTATTTTCAAATGCTCAGACCTTAGGTTCTCAGAGACGTCACGTCACTGCCTGTTGTTGCAATTTCTACATCTTTACATTAAATGTAATTGAACCTGTTTTACACAATAGCAAACATATGTGTAAAACATGTTGTAAAAAAGTTCTTCATGACTTACTTTGAAATCCCCAAGAAAATAAAATAAAAAATCCCCCAAAAAAGTAAAACTTCAGAGATGTGTCACCTGTGATCCATTTAGTCTGTTTCACATCCCCCATAATTTATAATTTTCCTAAAAGGAGAAATGGCTCTGGGCTCTCATGGGTTAATTCATATTCTATAGAAAATAGTGTTCAAAAAGATGTTCAATTATTTAATGTTATTATTATTGTTAGGCTTTTTATTTTGCATTAATAGTATAATATTCTTACATCCTGGGACATAAATAAGCAGTTACGGATGGAAGAAGAATCGAAATATGGTAGTTTAAAACGAGAAAGAAGATTAACAAAGGCCAGCACAGTAGCACTGTATCAGCAGCAGAGAGGAGCAGGGGAGCTAGATTGTGGATGAGGGACAGAGATCTGAAGAGGTTCCTTGGAGTCGTAGAGGGCAGTATGTAGGTATGGGAATTCACGTCACTAGTTTTGACGATGTGGTTGTCCCATTCACTCACCGTAACTGTCAAAAGTTAATATACAAAAACTATGTCATAATTCATCATATGAACCAAATGTATATTCGGAATCACAATGAAGAGAGATTATATTATGAGGGCGCTTAACAGATCATGTAGTCCTGGTGTGGCTAGATAAAAGTAATTAGTTGCAAAAGACATCTATTTGATTCTTCATACAGGACAAGGATATACCTGGACAGCAGGCTGTCTCTGAGTATTGTTGTTCACCAAGAAAGAAAGAAAGAAAGAAACATATCCTATATGGAACACAGAATCAGCTTGACATCTTTGGTATTTGGACTGCACTTATATAGCGCTTTTCTATTCTATTATCAACCACTGAAAGCACTTTACAAATTCACATTCACTTATTCACACACACATTTATACAGCGCTTGTTCTATATACTGAATATACATGATATGTGACTGGAGGATCAAACCACTGACCTTCTGATTAGTGGGTGACCTGCTCTACCTCCTGAGCCACTGCTACTCCATAAAATTAAGGTATTCAGATAACCCTGCCAAGGACTTGTGTTGGAAAAAGTATGCTATTAAAAGCTCTGTCAATTCATTTTTTTATTTTTATTTTTTTCAGAGAACTGTCTTTAAAGTACCAAAAAATGTATATTGTCAAAGTCTCTATGGAAGAACAATGAGGAGAATATTGTATTGCTTAATTGATTGATTCCAATCATAGTTTGTCTTGTAGGTGGCGCTTCCTGTGTAAATGCCAGGGACAGAGGCTCCTCAGTCCAGTTCATTGTTGAAGTGCACATCAGTTCAGCTGCAATTTGTTGGAGGTGCTAGGTGCCAAATAGCCATAGGTTAGTTTAGCTTTTTTGTTTTTCAGTTTTTGCAGAAGGTTTTCCACAAGCCACAACAACAAGACTTGAACTGTAACTCAACTGCTGTGTGGGTTTTGCTTATTTGTATTTTATTTAATTTGTTTCAATTGATCAAAATTCTTCTTGGCAAGAATACAGAAGTAGGTTTCAGTAGAATAATGTAACTGACATTCAACAAATACAAATAATCGTACATTCCAGGTGCTGAGATGATAGCTGTGTTATCTGATTGACAAAGATTATTCCAATCATTTGTACAGTTTAGTTTTGTCTATCACAAAATATGACATATTTCAAAAGATATGACATATCAGATTTTGATTAAACTTTACGAAACATGTATTCTATAACCGCCCCTCAGTGTTTTGGACAATAGATAGGAGGAAGAAGACACATTTCTGTCCGATTGATCCAGAGGGCAGGAATTTATCGTTTAGGTGAGATATGTTCACCTACCTGTTGCTGGTCATTTTGTGGTGGCATTGGTGTTGCTGCTAGAGATAGTGATCTATAAACTGAAATCATCCTGGCACACATTTGCACTTATCCTCACCTTGCCAGACAGACAAAACGAGAAAGAGGACGGAGGTGCCAGGGTGACAGGAGGAAGAAAACAAGCAGGCTAAAACCACTCAGTAAATCCTTTGCTAACCCCATTATAACCTCAGAGGGAGAATTGAGGGAAAGGAAAAACTTGAGCTCTCAGGATGGCTAGAGGCTGATCATTCTTTACCAACATGGGACCTTCAATTTTGATTAAGGTTTTAGAAGAGGACAAGCCGCTATGAGCCAAAACAGAGAGCAGCTTTTCACTGCTTCCAGTCCATCTACAATAAATCACCTGGCTCATTATAAGGTTATATTATCTAAGGCTGCCATTGATATTTACTTTATATGATCATATCGCCTGCTGTGTTGTCCACCTGATGTTATTAGCGATGCAGAGGGTTGATAATATACACAACATGGAATGCATCAGGTAAACTGTTGGTAGAAAACCTGTCATGAGTAAATATGAGTAAAATGCAGTACACAATGTTGATGATTCCACGATGTAATGAGCTTTTAGTATTTGTATTATTATGGTGTTACACAGGCTGCACAACAAGCTGTACAGCATTACATATCATTGTATAGTTAGTTAGCATCAAGTTATCACAAATATGTTAGCAAACCCCCACACAGCAGCATTAATATTAATTTGGATTAATTTCGTTCACTGACAGAAACACTATATTCAATTTCTACTCAACTCTAAAAATATCTGGGCTCTTGGCCGCTCTGGTGCCCACTAGATATTTGCTAACTTTTTTCTGTCTGTGCAGGTGATGGCTAGTCATTTTCTTTTCTTAGTTTTATTTTAGCCCACCTCAGCCCCAGGTTTCAGGTGAAAACATCATGTGAAACTGAGCCAATTAGATGGACATCAACGCTCACAAAGTGGAGTGATGGATTGTCGGTGAGTTCATATCTGTGATCCCTTTCTAATACATGGAACAGGTGATCCTTTGTTAACATTGATATATTAGCGCCTTAAGATATACATATATTGTCTGTGAGTATGACGCTGATAAACCAACAGCCAATTTCTAGCACTACAGAAGTAGTGACATAAATCATTTACTTTATGTCCTTGATTTTACTGTCTGAAGCAA
Organism: Lates japonicus; assembly: GCA_033238685.1. Lineage (NCBI taxonomy): Eukaryota > Metazoa > Chordata > Actinopteri > Centropomidae > Lates > Lates japonicus. The sequence goes on from BRZM01002209.1 coordinate 13,307, forward strand.
CCATCTACATCCTCTCTCTGACTTGGGGAAATGGACTGATTTAATAGTTCACCCAGCGGGAAAGGCTTGTTAGAGGATCAGTGGTCCTCTGGGAGCATACATCGACAAATAGGAAACCACCATATCTATGGGTAGCAACAGATCAATAGTCCACAGTTAAACATACCATCAATCATTCCACACATGGGACCCACAGCCCACTACCTCCACCCACCCCTCATCCATGATGAATAAAGCATGACTCCTGGACTATCCATCCAAACGCTGTTTCTGCCTTTATTGCGTCACTTCGCTACTTCTTCTTTGTAGTTTTTACATTAACAGTGATATACAAAAGGAACATGAGGGGTTGCAGGTTTGGGTGAAAGCTATAGTGGCAGGATGATTGATAAAATCTATCGTCCGCTCAGCAATGTTGAGAACAGCACCATCTTCAGGTAGTTTGGGTGGCGTACACGAGGTGATGGTGACCAATCCTGAAGGAATCTAAATGAGGAAACTTTGAGTAGCCATATTTAACCTTTGGGTTTTGTTGATAGTAGCACTATTTTCTGAATTAACACTGTAAACAACATAATCATAATATGAAATAATATTTGTAGATGAACAGGTGAAATAATACTTCAAGATACAGATTAGATTAGATTAGATTAGATTAGATAGATACTTTATTGTCTGGGTAAGGGAAATTAAGGCTCCAGCATCTACAGACTTAAGATAAAAGCATATGCACAAATACTGAGATAGAATCACAGAGTATCCCAGAGTAGAAAAAGATAAAAGAGAAAATATGAACAAAGAGCAAAAAAAAAAAGAGCAAGGCACACACAGAAGTTATAGTTATAGTACGTAAGCAGAGTCCTAACACATGCTACCTAAACTATTTAATGCATTCCTATGAAGGTAGGAAGGTGATGCAAAATATCAAATTGATGAAACACCGTGAAGTGTGTTTTTGATGTTAAAGATATTATGTCTACACGGATACCAAATAGAATGCTAGGATTAAACTTTAATTATGGAAATAAATATTATATAGCATCCAGACATAACTTAGTGTTGAACCTGTCGTATATGCTGTCTGCTATATTCATGATAGCTGATTATTGAATTACCTGATGAGAGACTGGCACCTGAAGTAATTTGAAAACAAAACAAATTAACTGTACGTAGAAGAACTCTTGTTATTTAAAACCTGTTAAAAGAACATACTTGATTGACCTAATAATGTAGATTTTACTTTTATTTAATAAATAAATTAAATTATTGTTTTCCTTCTAGATGAATGTCATAGGGAAGAAGAGTAAAGGAGGGAATATAATTTGTGTTCACACCTCATCGATAGATTTCAACCAACCATCGCCATCCCTTCAACAACCACAGGCAGGCACAGACTGTTTCCATTTAAAAGCTAGATTCTGCGGAGGGGAAAAAGGATGAAAAGGTTCTAACCTTGGTAAAAAAAAAAGAAAAGAAAATGAAGACACTGTGAACATACATGGCGTCACCTCTCGTGGGTAGCTGTAGTTGTGGGGTTACTTGGTCGCATGCTAGTCATGCCAAAGATGGAGGTCTGCCACAGCTGTATGTTTGCTCTTGGCATCTCAGCGCTTAGGACTAAATGAAGAATAAGGAGCCTCCCAAAGTGCTAAGTGAGGATTGTTATCAGGTTCATGCATTCACCTCATCCTCTCTGGCCCTTCCTGGAGGAGTCCAGGCGGTATCTTAGAGACCAGTCCTGAGGTCAGGTAGTATGTGAGAATCATTTACATTTAGTTTACCCCTACTTGGTGGACTTACTATTTAGAGGATCAGTTGTTGGCCAGAAAGTTATATCAATTGAAATACCAACTTTCTATCATTTTTGTGTTTTCCTGTTTGGTCAACCTGCAATTTAAGGACACTGGTTCACTTTTTCTTTTTTTCATGACATAACAACACTGAAAAGAAAAGAGTATGTAGTAAATATATATGCAAATACATACTCAAAACTAAACTCGCCATTTTATTTACATCCATTTTAAACCATTTTTACAACTGCCCTGTAAAAAACGGCCCAGGTGAGAGCAGTTTGTTACCACCCACAAAACAATTTGTTGTTAGTGACCGCTTAGTGCCATACAATTCTGGCAGAGCAAAGACAGAACTTTATAACACTGTATATAGCCTGTTTTGTAGGAGCAGGTTGTGTGATGGATGGGCTGACAAAACACAGACTTGACACAGGAGCCATTTGTCTGCTGCTATAGGCTGCTATTTCTGGAGACAGCACAGGTTGCATCAGACGGTGACAAACAACCTATATGGTTGTCACAAAACGATACCTTTATTTTCCCTATCATAGAATATATTTGCAATATGATAATTATAATTCTGCCCTGGAGCTGTAGAGTCTGACCTGTGATGACAAGTCTCCCTGCTGTCTTGCTAACTCCACTCAACACTGCTGCTAGAATTACAAATTACTTTCATCATATTAGTTGTATTGCTGTGTTAGCAGCTAATACTTTAATTATCACTACTATCATTACTACTGCTGTATTACTGCATTACTCACCTTACATCTGATATGGAACCCAAGTTATGCTATGTTCTTTCTTTCATTCCCCACCCTCCCCCTCCCTCTCTCTCTCCTTCTTAACCCAACCAGTCGAGGCAGATGGCCGCCCACCTGAGTCCGGGTTCTGCCTTAAAGAGTTTCGCCACTGTCGCCCAGTGCTTGCTCATGGTGGGATTTGTTGGGTCTCTCTCTGTAAATACCTGTTTTAAGAGTAATGGTCTAGACTCTGCTCTATATGAAAAGCACTCAGATAACTGTTGCTGTGATATGGCGCCATAAATAAAACTGAATTGAATTGAATTGAATGTTTCCTTATGTGTTGAATCGACATAGATGTGTTTTAAGCCCCATTATGATGACCGAATTTGAAAAATCTGTCTGAACACATAATTTGAAACAAATATGATGACAATTGCATCACTGAGCATTAAAGTTCTTAACTGTTTTTCATAGGTTTGAATTCAATTCATAATGTCCCTGGACAACAAAGAGTATAATTGTTCTATTGGTCATCACTGTGAATTTGATAATAAGGAGAGGTCAACTCAAGACAGAAATAACTAATGTTCACTTTGACAATTGAATGGAAAATAAAACTTTATTTCCCAGGGACTCACTGTGTCAAAATGCAGTGTTTTGCCGTGACACTGGCCTTCCTGTTTCACCAGAGGGTCTCACACCAGCTGCTCACAGATCAGATCAGCAGCCTCCCTAAATGAAATCCCACCAGAGTGTGTACACTGCTATAGAGCCATTATAATGCTATGATAAGACACATTCATACATCTATTCTGAACACAAAACAGTCTAGTTAATATTATGAACAAAAAACATTATAGATAGGTAATTGTTTAATTTAGAATACCCAGATGGTTGTCACTGGGTAGAATAATACAAAACACATGATGAATCGCTTGACTCAAGTGAAATGACAAAAATCTAAATAAATTGTACTTAAACCTGCACTAAGAGATGTTGCCATTACTGGGATAGTATTATCAAGCTGTAAACATAACACTGAAACATTATCACTTAAGCTGTATGTGGAGCTACATTTGTGCTCAGACCAGACTCAATATTCACTTTACTTTTCTTTCTTCTTATGCTTACCAGTTAGCTGCTGATCAAAAGATTCTAAATGTCAAACTATTCTTTAAATACTTATCTGTTTGATCATGGTTTAATCAGACAGCAATCAATAGAACTGTTTCGGATAAAATCTGACCCGCAAATTTCGGTAACCTATCGGTATCCAATTGGCTACGTATAGTGGAATAAAGTATATTACAACATTTCCAGCCTGTAGTAGCAGAATTATGCAGTAATAAAACAGAAAGCTAGCCTTCAACATCCTATCATCTAGAACGAATGAATAATCACCAGCACAACTGAGTTTTCCTGCCTCATACCTTCAGCGGTAACCGCTATTAGCTGGAAGCGGGGGAAGAAATAGAGGAATGCCTGTGCAGTGTGGACAGAGGAATAATATGAAGAGATATCGGTATACCCACTAACTAACCTCAATATGTACTTAGCACAGTATTTGAAAATCTTGTATCTCATCCTGTGTTTTCAGTTAGATTGCATCATTGCTCATGACAGGCTGATAATTATCCATGCATATTCACAGTGGCATAATTGATGAGGCAATGGAATGTGATATAACTAAACATGAAAAGGTGTGAGCTGGCCAGACACATCACAAGACAAAATCAGTTGCCTTCGAGGAAAAACATGATTTATGCTTTTTTCCCACATAAAAACCCGTCCTTACATTAGCCTACATCCCTTGACTCTGCTCACTGTGATGTGCGCCAGCCTTCCACAATTAAGATTAATGGCTGCCTTTAAGGTAAAAACAGTGATTTATCGTGAGGTTTCCTCACGATGTCAGTCTACACTAGGAAGATGGAAATGTCAGAATGGCTTTGAAAGGAAAAACAAAAGAAAAACAGTTGTCTGAGAGATAAATGTAGTGTGTGTTTACAGGGATATCCAGAATCCAAAATGATTATTCAGCCACATTATATTTCTTCCCATAATCTGCTTATTTCGTCACCACGTTGCTGGCACGAATCCATCAAGGATACATTTGTATCACAGCAGCTGTGTCAAACCCACTTACTACTTTCTCTCTGGATTTAGCTATCACGCAGTCGGCATGACCTTTCAGTAAATGCCAGTCCTCAGTCATCAACTCATCGACGGATTGATATTTCCTTTAGTTTGTTATGAAAAGCAGTTTCAGGGTTTTCCACATCGCTTCCACATTGGCAGCCATTTCTGATGAATTTTCAAATGTTAACAATTATCACTGTAGTCAAGAGCAAAACCACTGCTATTGGTTCTAGCTTTCAAAACCATCTCTAGCTGAAGCCCAGTTGGTAATGTTTTGCTGACGATCTATGACCTGATACCAAGGTTCTCAATAGAAACACTATGTCATTTCATTTAAGTTCAATCTCCTCTTAGGCCAGTGAAATATAAGCCAGCCTTTTTTCCAGACTCACTTTCAGATTATCCTTCATCCGCTAGCAGGCATTCTCTATCTCTATCCACACAATGCCATTGCAGCACATGTATGTATTATATTATGAGGCAGGAAAAGAGCTCCAGTTTCTAGAGGATGGGATGTTGAAACCTGAAAAGATTGTGTCATATATTTTGCTCAAACAAAGAAGAACCCAAACTTACAGACGGCATCATTCAATCATCAATTTATCATCTTCTGTAGAGTTTAACATCCTTATGTTCATGCATGGTGACCAAGTGGATATTTTATAAACTGGCAGGAATGGAGCACCACGCTCCAATCAAGAGGAATTTCTTGCTTCCAGTTCCAGTCCCATTACTGGTATTCCACCGCGGCAAAGCCCTCCAATATGATTCTGTAAAACGAATGAACTCTAAATGTCAGAGCAGATATGACATGTCATAGTAGGAAAACATAGGTGAAACAACATTCCATGTCCCAGTAAACCATGCTACAGTGAGTTTGAAAGCACAATACCAGGACTGAATTAGCCAACGCAATGGAATGCAGCTGCTTTTAATGTTATCAATTACACCTGTGTTTTCTCATCTATGACTGCTAGAAAATGCGGCTGTAGCTCACACACCCATTTTCTTTGTATGTCATGATGTAACAAGAGTCTATACATGCTATATTCTATGTGGTTGTTCTTCCATGTTAGTTAATGACAGATTTAACATGCCTAGAAATGACAATCGCTAACTTGTTGCTGTTTACAGGTATGAACTAGTTGTTTACCTTTCTTAGTTTAGAGCAGTGTCTTTCCATGGGAACTTCACTGGCAGGATTAAGTCAATAAAGAGATACTTTACAGGAAATGTTTCTCTCTTATTTTGATTGATTAACAGAAATCGATCCATTTTATTGTCTGCGTGCCATGTTAGCTAGCGCGAACGCTGAACACAACATCGTTGTATTATGTGGATCGTGTTGCCAGACTGGCGTCATTTACACCCTTAATCTAGCTAATGAGCAGAAAATCCTAACGCACATGAAATGGTTACGTTTATAGTGTAGTGCATCATCAACTTAAATGAATCTACACCAGCCCACTATTCATGTACCGACCCTGTGCGGTAACACTGTGCGAATTAAAGTCTGAACAGTTTTGATAGCCCATGTTCACAGCCCACACTGTAGGAATTATGTGAAGGAATTACTGGTCGCATCATTACATAATACAGTATACAATGTATTCCATTACAGTAAACATTTACTTAATAAACATTTCAGTAAACACAATGTAAAACATGTACTGGAATGTTGTCAATGAAGGTATCGTATCATAAACCACAACACAAGCAACATCCAAAACTGATCTGATGATGGCACTTAAGGAAAGTCAGTCAATCCAACAGCTCCAGAGTTTTAAGATTGAACCAAACTGAAATCTCCAGAGACGCATCACTAGCATGGCCAAAATGGACTAAAACCATCTGATTGGAAGAACTTGTTGAAAATAATAGTATTAGGATTGTGGTTTGTGTTTTGACAGTATCAATTTACGTGAAAGATGTAAACTTGGTCATGTTAAATGAAAAACCCAAAACTGTAAACTTCTACTCACAAAAGAAAAATATTCATATAAGATTAAAATTGGGTGCGAGATCATCAGAGTTTTTATGTCACCAACCACCGAACTCCCCACTTGCTTTCTCATTTCAATGCCAGACTCTTCTCAACATCTTCTATTCTGGTCCTTTTGGTAGGGAATGCGTTTTTGCGTTAGACTACAGTCTGAATTCTTGAAGTGTTTGTGATCTATGGCACAGACCCTGCCACTATTCTGTCTACATATGTATCAATGCTATGAAAATTAAGTAGAGCTTATAGTCTTGCCCAATTGCACCTTTGGTCTATTCTCTACTGTTATAACTTAGCTGTAAATGCTGAATCATGCCTGGCTCAAACAGCATGTTTACATGTACTTGGTGGGGAATCTGGGTAGTCTTGAATTTCATGTTACAACATCATGTGGAATGAAGAATAGGGTTTAGATAATCAGGTGGTGGTTGAAACAATTTGATGTAGAATTAGAGGAACTGATAGAGCTGATTTATAATATGACCTTAAAACTGAACTTGTAGCGCTCAAGGTCAAATTGAGAAAAATGTGAGAATAGTTGCTAGGATATGGCATCAACATCCAAACTTGATGGTGCCCCTGCCTTTTCTCAAACTATGAAACTAACTAACTTTGAGGAATGACAAATGAATAGACAATAGACAATGAACAATGAAAATACTAAAGATATCCAAAACAACTTCAAATCACACGCATAATAACACATGCTAACATATACATACATTTCTTTCTCACTTTCTTTCAGTTTCAAATACTCAAAATTGGGAGCATTTCTTGCCTTGATGTTGTTATTTAATGATGCAAGCAATTAAGGTAGCTTCCCATCTAATTTTGCCTTGTATTTGGGCAGGTGACCAGATAGCTACATACCAGCTACATCTTTCTTTTCTTTTCTTTTTCTTTTAGCGGTGAATTGATCTCTTTAAAGTTTGCAAAGAAGCAACTGGAACATTCACTTGATAACAAATTGACGCACATAAGTGGTCTATCTTAGACTCATTCAAGAATCTAATCTAACTTCCCAGAACCCAGCTTTCACAAAGAACTTGTTTAATTTCAGTTTCAGGGACCAATCTGAGGATCTTGTCAAGAAAGAGGATATTGTATATTTTCAGAGGCCAATGGTCAGCAGGCAACAAACTATGACTTCCAAGACTGCTGTGCAGTAAAGGACAGAAAACAACATTTTGGCCAATTGAAGAGAATATTCAGTGTTAGCAAACTGTCACATCATTACGACGCATTCTGACCTTCATACTTCTGGAAGTACAGTGCAACTGAAATGCAAACAAGAACCACTCAGAGAGGGCTTAAAAATGATCCAGGTTGGCCTTTTATAGTTGAAAAGGGCTACTGACACTCATAGAATGTTGAGCTACATCTATCCTCATGGAGCAACTGGTATGATGAGAATGTGATGGCCCAGTGCTGAGAACCTTGACTCCGCTTGGTGGCTGGAGACCACCTGCACTGTGAGTTAAGTGAGAAAAACACATGTCGATGAGGCATGGCTTCACTTGGTGTGTGTGTGTGTCTCCCAGTGTGTCTCAGTGAGCACCACACACATGAAACAGAAGCCCTAGAACTTTTCTCTCTCTCAAGTGTACTATATAAACAGATAGATCTGGAAAAATCCTCCCACAGGAATATCATTCTGACATCAAATTTATGAGTGTTTTCTTAGCAGCTTGTGATTTCAGGTTTATTTAATCAGAGCAAACACAAAGGCCCAAATCATCAGACATGTTGTGAACAAACCACTGTCAAAATCCATGCCCAGACTTGATAGGCTCATCACAGGGTGCCAACCACCCTGGGGTTCTTTTTCATGAGCTTTGACTTGGCAGCAATTCGCAATGTTAACTGTGGTGGTGAACAAATACTGGCAAAATGAAAGAATGCATGATTTTATGTTGTGTAACTTGAAAAGATGACACCTATCCCATGTGAGATAATGTTTTTACAAGAATAATGAAGAAAAAGAGGTTGCAGGTTACACTTCACTACCTCAACATAATGAAGCAAGACTTTTAGCTGGCTAACAGCAGAGATATAGCTAGAAAGATGTAGCAATGGCATTAGAAGTGAATGTTGGTGGATATAACATAAGTACATGCGCTACCACGCTGGTAAATATTTTTAGAGCTCTTTGTACACTAACCAATTCACTGTTTTTTAGCTAGCTTTAGTTCACTAAAGCTAATAGAACAACAGCTAGTATGATGAAGTACTCTATCAGAATTCAGATAATGACTTGTATTTTTTTCCTCCATGTTCCGAATGATATATGCAGTGTTTTGGTGGTTAAACTGCTCATCCAGCCAACTAAAACAACCAATTACATCATGCCTGTTAAGTGACCATTTTCATTTCCTGTCACACACAGTAAACACTCTATTGGGCTACGTTATGTCAGTGGCTGTAATCTTTTTCCTCCTTTTTCCAGCAGGTTTTGTGGGATGAAGTTAATTTCAGTGATGAGGGAAGAGTCCCATTATACCTTCAAAACAGGTTTGTATGGGAGGTAATTTCCTCTGGGAAAAAAAAAAGATGAAACATCGAGACGGTAAAAATAGAAAGACTCAAATCACAAGAAATTTTGACTTTCTAACTCAAATTTAGGATATGCTGGGTCAATATCGTAAAACATACTTAAAATTTTGAGTTTTAAGTCAAACTGAATATTTGTAATATTTGTGTTTGTTAAAAAAATGATTCTTACTATTCTTACTATTATAATCTTACTATCAAATTTAAGAAGTCAAAATTGACTCAGTATTTTGTATTGTATTTGGATTATTTATTGTATATATTTATGTATTTACTATTCCTAATTTGGATTTACCACGAGTATTCCAATAATACATTACATGTACTGTTTTTTTCTTTTTCCTGGTGGACATGTTCTTCCATGGGAGAGTTGCTTTTAGAGCTTCTGTTTATGACTTACAAGACTGATCCAACCCACATACAGAATCAGAATTCAAGTTAGCTTTAATTTTCTTCAACAATCAAACTTTTTAGATTATACACCTCAAAAATCTAAATTGCATGCTATTAAACAAACAGACACTAGACTGTCTTTCTACATCACCTGCAGCCATTATCAGCCATAATTTACAAAATTATCTGAGTATCTATAATCTAACAATTACGATATCTTTGCTCTTTCACGTATCTTGGAGTAGTCTAAGAATACACATTTGTCCCAGTGATTGATGCTTTTACAGTGACTCTAATGAAACCTTTGGCCCATGATCCCTCCTACTGGTGCGTGGTTAAATACACCAGGCAAGCGATATCTGAATGTTATAGTTTAAATGTGCTAGTTGTTTGAAATGATGCATAGCTAAAATTGTGCATTCAGTTATCTCACCTTTTCTGGTTGACTCTTGCATAAATAGTTTCACTTGCTACACGAGGAAAGAGTGCATTCATAATTACAGCTCCTAAATATTTTCAAAGACCACCTGTGCCATCAGCATTTTCCAAAGGGAACAGTGCCAGGAAAACTAAATATGCAATGTTCACTTCAGGTGGAAAACCCCATAAACCTGTCTTTTTTGCATTGATATATCATGATAACATAATAAGTAGGCACCCATTGTTCAAAGCCAGTCCCTGGAGTGAACTAGAGAGGCAACTCAGAGAATAATCATTGATGTGCTGGAGCTACAAAGGGCATGATGGAACTAACCAGGGAGAGAGGCAGTAGTCTGTGAAAGCTGCTATTATAAATGACTAACTAACCTTTAATAACTGCTGCCTTGATGGATTCACTGTTAATTTTCCAGCAGGCTGACAGCCAAGAGATGCTTGGTTTGTGAATTTTCTCAGTGAAGTAGAGTTTCTCAACTGCTCATCCAGGAGACATTTGTCAATCAACAAGAGTTCAAAGCTGTCAAATCTTTTGTCCTGGCTTTCCATATTTTTTTAACCATGCCAGCAGTATGGACAGACATTCATGGTGAGAGGATGTATCCTAATGACTGGTGATTCTCTGGCTTTTATTCTAGTGCCACCTTGAGTGAAATGTCTCAACAATTTTTGGATGGTCTGTGATGAAATTTGCTTCATACATTCACACCTCCCTCAGGATAAACTGTATTAATCTGTCCAGTAGTTTGGTTCAGAGTATAACCTGCAAAACCACTGACATTCCCATCAGCCCCAGCTGTACTTTGTGTTTTTTGCTCATAAGTAAATGTTAGCATGCTAACATGCTAAACTAAGATGGTAAACATGGGAAACTTTATACCTGCTAAACATTAGCATGTTAGCATTGTCACACTGATGATAGCATTCAGCTCAAAGAACAGCCTCATAAGCATGACTGTAGACTCTCAGTCTTGTTGTTTGACAGTTGGTGGTAATCACTGCTCATGTTTATTACCCAGTTCATCTTCTGTTTATTGCACACAAACTGAAAGGTTTAAAACACACTTCCTGTCGATGAGAATAACAAAGTGAAACTGAGAGCTAAACCTTTCAGCTTTCAGTACATGACAAAGGAAGAAAGAAAGAATGCTTTTTTCAGTTTATTGTAGACAGTGGTGTGATGACTCTGAGTATGAAAAAGCACAGAACACAATTTAAAAACTTATTTTATGTCCTATCTTATTCCACTCCATCATTGTACATGCAATGTCTGTCATGTACATGCATCCTTTTAAACACATTTTACCCTTGTATAATTTGGTATCTTTTGGATCTCTACAGGAATTAAAAATAGACTTTGAACAGAGTTTGGCTGCACAGCATGCACTTGTAATGACTGGCCAATTCAGTAGCAGGTCAGTGGGGTTTTAAGAGGTTAAAAAAATGCCATTTCCTGTGCCCTTACCAACCAATAAGCCCTATGTGACCATTACCAGAAGCACTTACATTAGCAAGTAGCATAGAATGCAAATAGTATAATAACTCCGTACAGATGACATGAATTTAAATATACATAAAAATTTACTGAGCCAGTTGATTGGAAGAATCACTCGGGTGGAAGAAAAAGAATTGTAGGTGATAGAGGGATGACTCCAGCAACAGCTCAAAAAAATAAAATAAATAAATAAATAAATAAAAAATAAAAAAAAATAAAAAAGGAAAGAAAACTCAAATAAATAAATATTTGGAAAAATAAACAAATTCTTGTCAAGATGTTGTACTGGCAGTGGTTTTCCAAAGCTACAATTTGGCTGGCAATTGCCTGTGCACAATTTTCAGTTTTACTGAATTTGTTCTCCAAGGTGAAAGGACAGTCTCAGATTTAAACATATTTTCATGCTGATCTGGTAAAGATCTTCAACCACACTGAAATGTGTAGTTACTAGACAAAATTGCTAAATCTGTTCTTGTTCCTTGTTAGTCCAGAAAACAAACAAACAAACAAACAAACACACACTCACTATTTAGCAGCTGTAGTTTAAATATTTTTCTCTATCTGTTGGAAGACAACCAAATGAGGAGTGTTTTAGTTTGTGAAATATCTTTGCCAAAATGGCATGAGCAAACAGCGCAAAACATTATGCACCAGATATTCTCAGTAGTTTCTATTTTTTTTTCATTTAATATGATACATAGTACAATGTGCAGTGAAATGCTTAGCTACCATCTCCACAGACTGCAAACAGTGTAAATATGAAGAGAAAAAAAATTATTAGAAAATTATCAAAAATCAGTTATTTCCACTGAGCGATGGTGGAAGTAGTCTGTTGATGTTATAGAGCCACAAAGGTAGCACAGGGAGGAAGTCAGGATAGATAGGACAACAAAGCATCAGACTTTAATACAGGAGACAGCCATTTGTTTCCCATTTCCAACCACAGCCAACATTGTTTTGTTTTTGTTTTTTCTAATCACAACCACCATTTTTCCCTAACCTTAAAAAAGTGTTTATTATTATGTTGTGGTGACAAATGTCACCCTAACCTTCACAATGTAGTAATTTTAACCCAAATCACAATATTTCCCAAAACTTAAGTTGTTTTTGTGCTTAAGCAGTACTCAAACTTCAACCATAACATAGTTGCATCATAAAACATGTATTTTTCTGACTGTGATCTGGAATGGTTTTGGAAGGCACAGACAAATGATGTCATCCTGCTGGTATCAGAAAACGCTTCCATGTGTCATTCTACAGAGCACTGACAATGACTGTCATTTAATTTGGAGGACTTGTTGTCTCTTTAGCAAAAACAAAAATGCATGACCATTAAATTATATTGTGTAGGTTTGGGAGAAAACAGTTACTTTAGATGTGAGATGTTTGAAATCATGACGGTTTAAAGAATGATCTCAGTGCACATTCCTGTAAACAATGCTTAGGTAATGAAGGAATGAGGAATGAGTAAACTCCAGTGTGCAATTAAATCCTGGTGAAAGTGAGTTTAGGTGGGTTTGCTCTCCCCCTACATCCTGGTCATAACTTTGCTAAGTAACAGCTGCTTGTGGTTTATTGGGGGAACAATTTATGAAATTCACTTAAAATTGTTGGCTTTGGAAGCAGGAGAGGCATTATTGAGCAACAACTGAACTTTTAACGGGCTGTCATGACGGATTTGGCTGATTCTGAGCCATGAAGCTTGCCCCTCATGCATCAACTAAAGCGCTGTATGCCTGATGCAGCTGAAGAATTTGTTGTAACTGTGCCTTGTGTGTTTTTCAAACAGGGAAACATGCCCAACTCAGTGTGTGCCCCCAGTTTTATTTGCAGAATAGTTTTCTATGTTTTAAATGTTTATAGTAAGAAGTAGCAAACTGATTGACGTTATGTAAATGTATTGTCTTGTGAGAAACAATTACACAAACGAGTGCTTTGTGGGAATGTAAAATTTATTTCTTTTGTTTTGGATGAAGAACATAATCAACTTATAATTAAGTGGAAACCAGTTAGAATTACTTTTTCTAAATTTCAGCATTGATTCCTGTTAAAAGCATCTACCAATAGCTAATTCTCCTTAGGAATCAATCATCCAAAACATTTTAAGATCAGGTCCCCGAAGTTGACCCAGCTGCTTCCATTGCAGCAAACTTTGAATTACCCTCTGTGGTTATTTCTGACAGGTCTTCATGGTTTTTAATGACCAATCATAAATCCTAATTTTTTTTTTCACCAAATGTTTTTACAACTTGTGGCTGGTCACTGGTGATTGATAGTCAGTGAAGTGCTTCCAAAACAGCATGGCTATGTTGACACTGGCACCATACAACTTTATCCTGAGACTCATATTTGCTCACATCTTCGCCCAAGTCCACAGGCAAAGAGGATAAGCCTCAGTGAGAGGTTTCTAAAGAGGAAGAGATTTAACTGCTTGCTGAAAGCTATGAATTAAAATCGGAGTGAATCAAAAATATAACACTGCTGGGAGGACTCTTTTTTCTCCTCCTGAGGGCTTATTCATAATGCAACAAAAGCCTGATGTGATTATAACTTTATAACTTTCCATGTTTACTGCAAATATTTCCTCACCTTCCTCAGTGAAGAACAGGAATCATGCATTGCAGGAGTCATTTCAGGGATCCGATCCAGGACTGGAGGAATATAGTTACTGGAACAGCAAACCTACAATGACATCATCCTCTTAAAACTAATGGCTATTATTCAAAAACATATGGCTGCCGGCCACATGTGTAGTCCATCCCACACCCCCCTCTCCTCCTGCTCCCTTGTGGACTTGGGTGAAAAAGAAAACAATTGTTTCTCTGTTTTATTTTCCTTTCAGGTTATCCCCTTTTCCCCCTGGATTTCGATGGCTGTTATAGTCATAACTGCACACTGCAAGTTCCACTAGTGAGAGGCAAACAGCCTGAGGTTCTGGGCGGTTAACAGCCAGAAGATTGATATGACTAATCTGCCAATTTGACTACAATCTGTGGATTCCAGAGGAACCTGGTCTCTAATGCAGTGTGCCGACTCATCCTTCTTACTGAATCCTGCAGATACGCCAGAGACAGTAATGGTTTGCTCTGTAGCTCAGGGTCAGTAAAAGAGCCAAAAACACTTCTGTATTTAAATGACTTTGTAAATTTATGCAGTCACGCACACTGGAAAAGCTCTAGTCATGCCAGTGTTGTATTTTAGAACTTCAAACTCCAGTCCAAACTGTGTGAAAGAGGATGTATTTTTTATTTGTCACTACAGGAAAACATTTTAATGTTGCATTCTAACTGTGATTTGTATACATGTTTCTGCTTTATGACAGTGCATATTATGGTTGACTGAGCTGCCCACACAAAGTCCTCCAAAATGACCCCTTTAAGTTGCTGGCTACTGATGGTGCACCATAAAACAGAGAATACAGCTATACCATTAAATACAAAGGATGGTTTTATAGCAGTTGGGAAAAACAGCAGCAGCTTTGAAGGCACATACATGGATTAAGAACAGAGAAGTGCCTCACTTTTTAAAACCTCAAGGCTTAGCCATGGTTCAGAGATCCATAAAATGAAACATTTGGACCTGGTGGAGGAAAAAAAAGAAAAAAAAGAAAGTCATGTTACGATGGCTTATTTGCTGCCAAATATTTGCGCTATAAGTCTCAATAACACTTTATTGTTTCCTCATGTTAATGTGGGGATGTGGAGTTGCATCTTAAATAGACAGTGGTGTCCAAAAGTTCCCCAGATGTGTCTTTGAAACACAAAGGGGAGAAAGAGGTAAGTACAACCTCTTCTGGTATGGAGTTATTAGTCACAGACAACATTCACTGTGATCTCAGAGGTAGGAAAGCTCTTTGTCAAGTTCTCTTAAAATTGGTGTGATAAAGTTTTAACAGGAATTACTAATACTAATAGACAGTGTGTGGACTTCCCCACTTATGTCTGTGACTCTCAATCCCTTAGGTTCCATTGAAGATGTAATATTTAAAGGATAAAGAATTGTAAATAGAGTTCTATTTTTAAAAAGAATCTCACTATTTTCCCAAATCAACTGGGCACTGCAGTTTTAAGCAAATATAATTAAACAGGTAGAAATAGAAATTTGCTGGGGACTATTTTCAGATGCAGATTAAACCACATTTGGTGCTCTAATGCATATTTCCAGCAGCAGGTGGTTGTGTGTGGGACTGAGTCAAAATAAAGTGTGTGTGTGTGTTCTTGGGTAAAGGTGGAATATGTCACTCAGACTAAAGGTGTGGATTACTGATGTATTTTAAGTATTTTTTGGAAAACCATCACTGATTTTGGTCTTTTCCTGAGATTGTTGATTTTGACCTGTGGCTGCTGGTGGTAATGGTAGGTGTAATTTGCTGCTTCAGGTCCTGGAATTCTGTTTGAAATGCATGCACTGCCCTGAGCAGCCACTCTGTCAGAAATCTAACAGAAGTGCAGTTTGTGTAGCCAAGCAAACCATGTCATATTCATTTGAATAAAGCAGTCAGTAGTATTGTCCACAGAAACTTACTGAAACCAGTCTTCTGTATTACAATAATTGAGCTCATGCGTTGGCCTTTGCCTTTTGCACTGGCCTGGTATGTGCATGGATTCATCTAACTCCTGGAGACAATAACGTGAGTCGTGGTAGGAAAGGCAGATTCCAGATTCCACCAGTACGGAAATGTAGATAAATTAAATGGATATTGCTGAAAAAATGTGGGCCATAAATAGTGTCAAAAATAGAGTTTGCTATGATGACAGATTTTTGGGGCCAGTTGGGAGAAGCACAGCGTGCTTCACCAGTAATGACACATTATGACCCTATAAATTTTCATACAGCCAACAAGTAAGCAAACAGCAACATTAAGATTCATTTGAAATGATGAAGTCTAATTTATCTCTTTTAAGCTTTGCTTTGGTTTCCACTATTATGAGAGAAAAATATCTGGCTCTTCACTGCATGCTGGCTAGCTAGCTAGTCTGTGTGCTGTGCTGTTGGGTAAGTAGTGTACAGAAGGTTCTGGTTTTCACACCTTAACACGGGATCTGTCACTTGAATTCATATTTGTTCTCTGTGCTTAGCACATCATTTTGCATAAATCACAAAATATTAGGAGCTATATTTCTAACACTATATGATTAACCAGACAACATGTACTAAAGGAAGTGTAGGCTTACATCAAGCCAAAGATTTTTGGTTGGATAAAAGCACATTTATGCAGGCTCTGATGACCTCTCTATCCAATCAGACTTGCAATTGTCAGCTTAGCAGCATCTTATCACAGACTGAAATCAAGTTTGTGGTATCAATAATGGAGGGATAATTGAATACTTTCCTAGCCTCTGACGTGGACCCAATCAAAATAGTACTTCATCAGCTTTGTCAATTTGGGGTTTTCAGTGAGACGATGAATCAAACAGGATGTTTTTTGCAGATCATCTCTTAATAGGACAAAGCTGGATCTTGGCCCCAGGTTTTGTGGGGCTCTTTTGAAGGCAGCTGAAATAATGATTAGAAAGCAAAGTCCACATCTGAGATATATTTTCCAATACCAAAGCCATTACTGAAAACAGATGGGCAAGACGTTGGTCCGTTTGATACTTCCTGGTTTTTAACAAGCCTTTTTATTGACAGAATGGTTTCATGTTTTGTTGTTTACGCATGTTGTAGTGACATGATGGATTTCAGCTCATAAAAGTATTTACATTAAAACATGTATTATCAAGTTACTCAGATCTGTGGTTTTTGTGCAGGGAAAATACAAGCTGGCTAACAAGGCCAGTGCCTCTGTCAGTTCTTTGGACTCATGTGCACATTTGCATGTTACTGCTCATGAATCAAATGAAACAGCATGGGGAAAGTCATGCCTGTTCAGCATAGGAACCAAATCCATCAATAAAGACTGTGAAAACAAATCTGTTGAATGTGACAGTTGATTACACAGCATTATCCCTTGGTTAGGAACATGTTCATTATCAGCATGAGCTGTTAATGATGATAACTCAGGATTTGCATTTGCACACCACATACCAAGGCACCAACAGTCTGTGAAACCACAATGAACCTGAATCAGAAGACACCCAGACAAGAATCTAGCATCATCAGAGAGACAAGGAGAATAAAAACATGCATGCGTGAGAGATCCCTCAGTGTGGAGATCTGGCAGTGTGATGCTTTATCTTTTCAAAAAGCGTGAAGACGTTAGTTTGGCACAGCTTAGGAAAAGTGCTCTCTGTCTGACGGGATTGTCAAAGCAGAAGCAGAAGCTGGCTGCTTGGGCAGTTCATGATCTACTCCACATCGCATGAAAAGACATAAATGATGGTTAAGGGAAAGATAAGCGCTTGCATGGTCTTGGCTAGACAGTTTTAAGATGCCAAATGATTCCAAGTAAAATGAGGTAAAATAGTTACTGGCTCTTACAAACACGTAAAATAAACAATAAACTCTCTGCATATGATTTCAAAGCCTATGTTACCTCTTGATTTACCTTAATGCAGTGCACATTATGAACTTTTATACACATTCATTCAGGCCCTAGTAATATGTCTTACACCCATTTTTTTTTTTTTACTGAAACAACGTTATGATTAGATGTGATATTAAGGCACTCTGTAATTCAGCAAGATGCAAAGATGAATGAAGCAGCTATGACGGGATGAGCAAAAAAAAAAAAAAAAATGAGGCCACATTACCCTGCCCCACGTTTGCTAAATCTCCATTAGTTTGTTATTATCTGACAATGTAACATTAAAGTGACAGTGCCTCTACATAACATGCTGTGAGTAAAAATGCTGCAGCCTCCTTAAGGCCTTTACCATTTAATTGTTTTACTGTGCTATCAGCATGTTGGATTCCGTGCACATTGCATGCTATTGTTCATAAATCAAATAAAATGGAGCCATGCAGCCATTTTCACTATCTTTGTTTAGCATTGCTTAGCAGCGTTGCCAACTGTTTTCAATGGAAAGGAGCTTGTTAAGTAGTTAGATGACACTAAAATATGTCACATGCTAATTCAAGCTGCTATCATCTCGTCAATATGCATCTAAATCTATCTAATTTAAAATCTTTTTATGCACACTGTTGTATGTGGAACTGAGGGGTCTTGAATAGAGAGGATCCAAGCACTAGAATAAACCCATGCTTGTAAATTGTATTGTGTATTTAAAATAAAACTATAGTCAAGTTAAATTATTTAGATTTACCTTACTCTCAATGAACAGTCGTGGGGTCACCAGAGTCATTAGAATACACCCACCATTTAAGAGTTATGAATCAGAGTCCTGCATGAGTCCAGTTTTGCAAACCCGTACCCACCCCACGCCTGCGAAGCTCAGTGCCGTAGCTGACCCATTAATATTACTCCCAACCCATACCTGTACCAATAATTAAACACATAGGCTACACGGTCATTCACTTTAAAACTCATCCCGACTGTATTTAAACAGGGTTTGTATAATTGCTAATCTGGTTATCCGTCAGCTCCCACTTGTGATGTAATGCAAAGTGACACAAAGATGATGGGTGAAGGCTGTGTAATAGGCTTTATAATAAAAAAAAATAATGTAGGCTGATAAGATTGGTAAAATTATGCTGGTTTAAAGTAACTGTGCCCATGCTTTAGTTGTGGAGCTATTTCACTGGACCAAAGTGGTGGACTGAACATTGCAGCATTCCACAGTCTATGGAAATCCATAAAAGAAAACTACATAATATAAGAGACATAGTTTTTTCCATATTTATGTAAAATTTGTATGTACATGTAATAGGCAGAAATGCACAGCTCACATTCAAATCTGCAAACAAAATAGTGCTAAAACGGACCAGCAAAACAAATCAGAACATGGAGTTGGCAACATTTGCACTTTGATAACTTTTGCACTTTTAAACACATATAACTACATAAGGCGTTTTCCATTACCGATGAATACTGATTACTGTAGCTAGACTGGATGTACAGTGACAGCAAAGTGGTAAAAATATTTAGTCAAATGTCAATGACAACACACGACAGGAAATCAAGAAAACTGCCACACAAGTACCATTATCCCATGATGCAGATGGGTGGTTACGATTCTCTTAAGATTTTTCAGGCAGAAAAAAGAAATTTAACAATGAAATTAAGAAATGAAAAGAAAATGATCTAAATTGTTGGTAGCATACTCTCTTCTGTCGATAACTCCTGGGAGCCCTATCTGGAACTGCCCTGTACAGTGTGGCTTTTAAAGCTCAAAATAATTGCAACAGATTCTGTAGTCTAATTAGTTATTTTATGATTTATTATATGAGCAAATGAGAGATTTAAAGGAATAGTTGGACATTTTTTTCCTGCCAAGAGTTAGATGAGAAGAGAAATACTACTCTAATTCCTCTATGCTAAATTTGAAGCTGGTGTCAGCAGAGGGTTAGCCTACGTTAGCAAGACTGAAAGTGGAAATAAATGGATAGCC
>BRZM01002210.1:0-13499 GCA_033238685.1 Lates japonicus
GACAACTTGACACACTTTGAGTTTTGAGGTGAATAAATTAATTGTTACTAAATCTCAGATGATCTCAGAGAAAAAAGCCGTTTTTACAATAGCTTTTATAATAATTTGCAACAGTAATCTCAGCGAATACATTGTGACCTACTCTTGAGGTTTAAAACTTGTGGAAGAGTAGAGTTAAAATATAGTTTTCAAGCTTGTATTTAACACAAAACTGAGCTCAATAAAGTCTCAAGTTGCCACAAACAAATTTTTAATCAATAATATACACAACAGGGGATCAATGGATGGCTATGGACAGATTACTACCGCAAAGCTACAAAGTGACCTGAATAGACACAAAATTACAAAGACCCCAAGTACATGTAAAACAGCCAGCTCGAGACATAAAATGCTCACATCGACATAAACTGACTTAAAACGGCAAACGGAACTGTACACAGACTACTAAATAGTAGTAATGGGGGGGGGGCATCATTTAATGATAAGGCTAATGCTAACGCTCGATGCAAATGCTAACGTTCGCAATAATGCTGATGCTAACGCCCAGGTGTAAAACAGCCAGATAGAGACGCAAAAAGATATAAAATGACCACAGATAGCCACAAACCGGTGACAACGACATGATAAACTATCATAAACTGACCAGGGTTGAACAGAGTGACAAAGAGACGCAGTATGTCGGTAAAGTGAAAACAAATACAAACAGGGATTTACACATACTACTAAGAAATAATTGTTATAATCCGTCCACGTTAAGCCACGTTAAACAACTCACGCCAGGGACGCCTCAGTCAAAGACACACAAACACACTCTTACCCACGCGACACAAACGCCTAAAAATTGGATTAAACTATATCATTACAAGGAAATGCTAACGGTAACGCTACCTGCTAATGCTAACGCTCTCCGATAATGTTAATGCTAACGCTAGCCACTAACTGTTTACCTTACCTTTGTGCTTCAGGTGTGTTCAGCGTCCAGTACCACTCGTGTTCGACAAAAAAGCAGTTCAAGAGTTTGTTTTAGCATCCAGACCTCTCTAGTAACGACGTTGTCTCACACCACTAGCAAACAGAAGCGATGTTTTAGACTTGGTTTAAATCTGCTTCCCAACTTCCTTTCTCCGCCTCTCTGCGCTCCTCCCTCAAGGTCATGGCCAATGGCGAGGCACGACGCCATCGATGACGACATACGTCAAATAACATTGGCAGAGAAACGCTGATTGGTTGGCCGACTCTGGCCCGCCTATCAACCGCCTCTCATTGGTCTTAAAATAGAGAGAAGCCTTAAATGTAAAATGAGATCTGGCGTAGAGCCAGCCGCGTTCTGGACCTGACACGGCTCGTTCATGAGTGCTATGGTAGCAGACTTCTTGGATGTATAATAAGACTTCTATGAAGAAAAGGAAGAATCTGGCAGAACAATAAGAATTATTTCCTATGGTTCAACATTAAATTGATCAGAAAGAAAGATTTTGCGTTTTGAAGATGATTTATTAAATGTCATGGTTTTTCAGGGATAGCTCCAAAGTTCAACAAGAACAAAGTTCTTCTGGTCCAGTCTGATACGGAGAGCAGGATACAGTGTTATTTAGTAATTACTGAATTGATCATTACCACATTTACCACATTTTCTTTTACCTGTGGTTACAAATGTATGCACAATCAAACAATGTTTTGCAAATATCTGAGATGATCAAGTCCCAGACAGAGTTCATGGTTCAGGAGAAGGAGATTGTGAGTCACAGCCGCCTTTACAAACTTTATATACAGTATGAAGAATAGGTGGATCCCAGTGGAAAGTGCTGAGCAAAGAGCATGTATCACTTTGTGACTTTAAATGAAGACCAACAGTTCCTGGGAATCAGACCACAGATGGTCTCATGGTGACTTTAGTCCATCTCCAGTCTCCCTACAATCCTCCAGGGGCCGCTGCTGGCCCCAAACCACTCTGTTCCAGCTCTGCTATCACTGACATGTGTTTGAAGTCCACAGGGTGGTGGTTAAACGTCTCCACCAATCGGTATGTTTCCTGCCTCTGCGTGCCGTAGAACAGCTGCACCTGATTGGCCAAGCACTGAGCCTGGTGGACAGTCTGAGGGGAAGAGGAAGGACAGACTTTAAATATACAGACAATGTGCAACTTGCTTTGATGTCCAGCTGTGATATAATACATGGCCAAAAGTATGCAGACATCCACACATTACACCCATAAGTGATAGGTGAACATGATTCAAAACTGTGGACATTAATAAACAGGATGTACAAGACTTTCCACAAGAGGATGGAACCTGGACTGTATGTAAAACCAGATTTTGTGGGTCATATGTGATCTGTAAATAACGACAAAAGGTGTGCAAAAAAACCTAGCAAGGGCTATTAATTAGGGTGTGGCTTGTAGTGAGGTGAGTCCATGCAGGTAAAGGACTTACTATAAACTTGGGGTCCATCTCAGCCGTCATGAGGACCACACCCTTCTCCTCCTTCAGGTCTGGGTAGTGGTAGAGGATCAGCTGACTGGGAGCATTCTCGCCCAGTGTCTGGACACAAACAGGAAGACCAAAACTATGAGCTACACCTCCAGGTAACAAGCTAAATGTCTTACTTATGTACAAAGTTCATAAATTCATTGCACATTATATATATTATACAGATTTTAACAATTAAAATTCCCTAAAATCCTGAAAAATCTGCTGTTTTTATGAGTTGCTTTGTAACATTACACATTTGTGTAATATTTGGAATAGTAAACCATAAAATAGCTCTGTAATAATATAGACATTTCTAATGGACAGTTTTGGTATTAAATTAAGTATTTACTTAGTTTCTTTCCCTAGAATAACTTTTGATTGGATGTTTCCAAACTTTGAGCAGTTTTCAAAGACTTTGAAATGACTTTTCAGAAATGTGTTTGAACTGTTAAATTAGAGACTCACTGTATCTGCAAAAAACACCTGGACATGTCAGACTGGTGCCAAATGAAGATCTGTTTCAACTGCCTTGACATGACAGACAAACATTTGGATTTGTGCTCAGTATAAAAATGTAATTCATAACTTTATGAGCATTCAAATTGTGGCACAGAGGACAAATCTTTTGTTGCATTTGAGAACTTGCTTCACCTCACTGTTGTTGGAATGCAGTGAAAAATATTATCACCAGTCTCTATGTAACATGAACTTAAAAGCCATTTAGTAAAGGGATGAAGTTTGCAAGCATTTGCACTGTCAGCTGGTTGATTGTTAGTGTTTCTTCCCCAGCAGGATGTGAACGTGTCAGTGCGCAGCAGTTTACCTGGACGTTGATGAGGGAGGTGAAGTGCAGCTCGTGTCCAGACCACTGACCCACATAGAACTCATAACCCTCCTTCTGAGGCAAAGCGTAGAGGAACTGAGGGAAAGCACAGAGAGAGAGGTCACCATGTTGATGAGAGGAAAAACTGGCTGGTTTATTGGAGGTACTTCATGATCAGATTATTATTAATTTGCTCTAAGGATTTCAAGTGTCAGTCATCTGGTAGTTTGCAGCTGTTTAGCCAGAACCTATTTTTTCCTTGTGGAGCAGAATAACTGTTGTGTTGGTTCTAATAACAGACTGATGATCTCAGTCTTCCAGTTTAGTTTCTGCAGCTTTTCATGAACATGTTTCAGACTGAGCAGCAGGGATCTTACCATGGGACAGGACTTTGACCTGCTGAAGATCATCTCATATATCTGTGTCTGTAAAAGACGGGAAGACAGGTCATTAGGTCATTAACAGACATGATAATGTGAACACTGTTTGACTGTTTTACTACAAATGTAGTTATAAATCACACACAACTATAAACATGTCAAGGACACAATAAAGGTCCATCACTTATTTCCATTGTGAACGTTAATATAAAGATAGCAAAGAGTTACTGTTTAAGGCATGAGCCCAGTTTTGTAAACTCTATTTAAGCACAGAAGAAAAACATATAAAGAAAATCAGTAAATAAAATAATGTTAAATGTTTGGAGATTCTGAGTCACAGTATGCTGCTCTCTGGTGTGAAACTCACTGGGATGACGGCGCTGATTGTGTCCTTCGTTGAATAATATTTCATCCACAGCTGAGAAAAGAAAACACAAGAACAAACATCAAAACATGGAACAGCTCCAGCTACCACAATAAACCACATTACAGGAAGTGATTAAATTAGAGTAAGGCTGATGTGCACTGACAATTAACCTCACCCCCACAGGCTCACCTCTGCAATCTCCTCGCCCGTCTTGTCCTGGATCATCTCCATGTTGAGGATGGAGCCCAGTGTCTGAACAATAGGAAAACACACAGTCTGCAATTACACACTTCATCATTATCACACAGCGATCATTCATTCAGTTTCCTTTAAAAAGTTACAGCCACTATTTAGATTAAGATTTAGAGGACACACAACCACATCAGCCATGTAAGATCAGAGCTACAAAAACAGGAAGTTCACCAGTAACAATTCATCACTTCAGTAAAAATTCAGTTGGTTCAGTATTATTTTTTAACAATTTTAAAAATAAAATAAATGTAAAAAAAAAAGCCTTTAATATAAGTAAAAGCAATTAATCTGCTCCTGCTTTCATCTCACCTTGTTCTTTGTGAAGCCTCCAGATGCTCCATCACCAGCAGCCATCTTGTCCCGTTTGTCCAACTGTAAAGATTCACACAACACAAGTCACAACACACCCATACAACTGCGCTCAAGAGGCTAATGAAACCACAGAAACACAGTCTCTAAACCTTTTACACTACGTTAGTAATGAGGTTTCAAAGTAAACCATGGTTTGAAAAAGTCGAGGTATCAAAACCACTAATATTTTCCATCCTGCGATATAAGCTGTTAAAATGTGTTTTATTTTGTTTTTTTATTTTATTCTTTTTTTTTTTTTTTTAGAGAAGAATTCTGTTATTAATGTTCTGAGATTGCTGAGCTGCAGGTTTAAGCTCACTTAAGGGACTGCATTTATTTCATTTAAAAAAAAAAAAAAGTTATTATTTTAGTGTAACACACACGTTCGTACTCGTACTCTTACCAGGTATTTCAAAAGAATTCATTTTAGAGCTTTGATCACAATACCAGAATTCTGTGAAACCATGATATATTTGCTTAAGGTTATCATACGGTCCCAGTCTCATACTGGCCCGTGCCTAATGGGTTCACAGAGTTACTGATTCATCCAACAACTGAGGACATCCCAGTACAGTCACTTCTAACTTTAAACTTCTGACTGTCTTTGATATCTCAGGACTCTGAAAGCATATTTCTTCACGGTGTTCTGTGTTGAGAACTCAGCTGATACTCCACCTCCTGCTCCATGAGCTTGACGAACTCAGCCTGCTTCGAGTCTCCGAGCACCTCATTCTTGGCCTCATGTCGTTTCTCCAGTCGGGCCTTGTACTCCTGTGGCTTGGCACTGAAAACAAATCATATGAATTAGTGAAACATCAAACACACTGATCAGCCTCACTTCCTACGTTCCCCATAATGCCTTGGAACTCAGAGAGGATGTCAATAAAATATATACATAGACAATATTTAAGTTCATTAACTACAAGTTATGTCTGCATCTTCTTTAAAGGAAGTCCATCAGCTTGGAGAGAGATTTCCAACCACTTATTTATTTACATTAATTACAGTTCACTATGAAAGTCAAGTTGTCATATTATTCAGTGTTTTCCATGTCTCTGCATTAAGATGGCGTTTCCTCACAAGCAGGGAGACCACAGCATTTTAAAAAAGTATTTTCTCTCCCCCTCTTTCTTTCCTCTCTCCCCCTTTCTCCCTGTTTCTCATCTCTTTCTCTCCCCCCTTGACTGCGACAGTCTATTTAATATTCACACTTGTCCAAAGCAAATGACTTTTAAAAACAACGCATTTCTCTAACAGAGATTCTGGTGTCGCAGAGAGCGCTGTGTTAGCTCGCTGACCTGCGCAGCTTCTGGATCTTGTCCTGGTACTTGCTGTAGTACGGGTTCTCCTCCAGCTCCGGCTCCTTCCGAACTGAGAAGGCTCGGAACTGCGCCGGGACCAGCCCGGGGATCAGTGTCCTGATGCCGGTGGCCCTGACCGCTAACATACCCCGATACAAACATGACATCTGTACCATAGCGGCCGCCATCTTTCCATCGCTCCCGTCCCACATCTATGACGTTCCGGCCGGGAGCGGATATTATACGTTGGTTCCGCGAGAGGAAGGTAACGACAAGCATTTATTATTTCACTGTCTTAGATTAGCCGCGATAAAAGTATGGTACAAAGTTTACTTTTTGCAGTAGTATTAGGCTAACAAGTAATAATAATAATAATGAAAACTAATACAAATAAACTAATAAATATTCTAAAATAAGTTGTAGAAAAAATAAACAAATAAAACGGATGGAGATGAAGTTAATACATTTTTTTAAAACAGCAAAAAGGAAAACACAGTTTCACAATATTCTTATGAACAAATCAACATTTAAATAAATAAACTGAAAGAAAACTAGGCCAGGAACCAAAAAACTCAGCTTAGTTTTCCTGTGGCCACAAAAAGAAAATAATAAATAAATATAACATATATGTGTATTGATACTAGCTCAAGACATTCATTCTGTGATTATGAGAAAACATTTGTTATTTTTTGAGACCATAAAAATGAGTATTTGAGTTATTGTTCCACATGAAAAACAAGTGTGTGGACACCTGAACATTTCACCCCTGTGTGATTACTCAAACACAGTCATTAATCTGCTGCTCTAACAGCCTCCAGTCGTCTGGTTTACCTGATTGAGGGATTAGCTTCAGCTCAGCCACGAGAGCATTAATGTCTAAACTGTGACCACTAGAGGTCACTATAGGCTTTCATTGAAACCTGCTTAATTCTCTACTGTACATGCAGATCAGATTTTAACACTGCAGATCATTACAGCTTTCTACCTCCACAAACAGCTCAGACTGACAAATAAATAAGTGAGCAGATAAACACAGAAAACAATCTGCTCAAATCCTCCAGAGTCTCTCACTGATGCTCCTCTCCACTGTGTTCATGTTAATGCCTCTGTGTGTGTGTGTGTGTGTGTGTGTGCTGACAGACGCCATGCTGGCTATAAATTTAATGAGATGTGTGTTTTCCCATATGACCGTCTGAGTGCTTCTGTGTTTACTTTCCACAGCCAATCATTTTTCAATCACTAATCAATAAACAAAACAGCTGGGAGCTGTTCACTGTGCATCTGGGCCCCACCAGATGACGTGATGTGTGTGTGTGTGTGTGTACACATGGCAGCTGTTCTACACTGCATTACAATGCAATAAATGCATAACGCAGGCAAACAAAAACACAATGATGTAACTGAATGTTTTGATGAAACCACAGAATAAAAACAGATATAATGACTGCTTTTTTAAACTAACTCTGGATCTGGTCAAGAATAACTAAATGTAGATTGTAAATTGGATTGTGTGTGTGTGTGTGTGTGTGTGTGTGTGTGTGTGTGTGTGTGTGTGTGTGTGTGTGTGTGTGATCTTGCAGTGCAAATCTAAGGTTTTTTCTTACCTGTTTTGATTATGTCTTCCTTCAAATCCATGTGAGGATGATTCATAAATGGAAGTTTGGCATTTTAACTTCTTCAGTCATAGACTTCCACAAAATAAAGGCTATTTACATCTGTCTATACAACTAACAGAAAAGATCAATAATTGAGATTTAGTCTTGTGTTAGTCCATTAAATAACCTGTCACTCCAGTTTAATGAATGGCAGTGAATTGCAAATGATGTTTGGTGCTGTTAAAAACAAACCTACAGTAGTCTCTCAGCCCTCAGCACTGAGTTGATGTTGCAGCACTGGGTGCTGAGTGTTGGTTTCAGTTCACTGATGTATAGTCTGCCAGGGTAATGACCAGTGACTCTATCTTCTCAAATATCAGCATTTTTAAAATCCTGTGTCCAGCACCGTGTGAGTGAAGCTCTTTCTGTCTTCAGGACATTAACACCTGTCAGGTGTGAAAATGGGAGGAAGCCAACAGTTGGGACATGGCCATGATACTTGAGTGTCACTTCTCCACATCATGATTTAATCTCTTTTAGATCATCTCCAAACAACACAAACAAACTAACAGAAAGAGGCAGCAGCTCTCCCCTTGTGTTCTGCTCGCTAAAATTCCTGTTTTTGTCAGTGGAGTCAGTAGTGATATGGCAATGTTTTCTGAATTCAAAAGGGTCCTCGTAAAACCTCTCTCTGTAGGAATCCTATCCACCATAATGTTGTCAGACACTTATAATAACAATCTGAGTCTGTCGGTGGCAAAACAACACTGTAGTGGACGTACTTTGACAAGGACAGTTGCCCATTGGATAAATTGCAGCAGCTGTTCATGGTGGCCAGTACACCGCTCGCTCAATACTCCACTGACTCCAAAGATTTTGTCTTTATCCTATCATTTACACCCAAAACATGGGTTCAAAAATACCGCAGGTTATCTTTTAACTTGATTTGAATGTTACAGCAAAAGCCTGTCAGCTCACGTTTCTGTGCTAATCTTCTGAAACAGCCTCAGTTACTTGTTCTGTGTTTTTGCGTCATGTGTTCTGCAGGTTTAAACACATCTCATCCTCTCTGCTGTCAGACACTGACCGCTTTCTTTAATCTACTCTCTGCCTCTGTTTCTTCCTCTCTCCTCTCACTGACCCCCTGCCTCCTCCTCTCTTCCCCGTCTCGCTCTCTTTTCTCTCTACGTTCTCTCACTCTCTTTGTTATGGGGGTCCTGTGTGGAGGATGTATATTTTATATGCGGCTCTGGAGGCTTTTACCATTAATTATAGAGAAACACTAAGCTCTCCATTTGCCGGACAGATGTTATTTTTTACTTAAGGAGAGAAAGGGGACTGTTCCATAATTCAGAGGTAATCCCGCTCACCAGAGAACAAATAAATAAATGAATAAATAAATAAAGCAAAAGCAAAAACCACAAACATTTGGTACACTGATCCTTCGTGCTCAGACATGTAACGCAGCAGCCGACACACACGCACAGATTTCCTCTGTGTTCAGCCTTTAAGTGCCTTCCATGTAATAAATATGGAACAGCTGCTCTATCATTTCATTTTTTATTCAATCTGCGTCTCCCAAAGTATTTCACAGAATCACACACACGCACATAATGCAACCGTTTCTACCTTCAGAACAATAGATCGAGCAAACATCGAGCAGAAATGAACGAGTCCATCATCACAGACTCATGTTGTACAGACAGGTAGAGAAATGATAGAGAATTAATTAACAACAATTCTAGTGATTGATTAATCAATAAAAAAACACCAAACACTCTGTGGTTCCAGCTTCTCAAATGTGAAGATTTGCTGCTCTTTTCTGTTTTATATCTGTAAACTGAATCTTAAACATCACCTTGGAATCTGGGAACCTGTGATGGGTTTACATCAGGGCTGTAGTTTATACTGAGGTCATGTCCTCTGTAATATTTAGGATTTTGGGTAATTTAATGACAGGAGGGAAGTTTGAGTACTATGTACACGTTTTTATGGCTGATTCTGACATTTGAATATCCATCAAAACTGAACAGAATAAATTTGCAAAGGATTTATATTGAATATTGGATTTTACATAAGCCATAATATAGGAAGACAGAGTTAATAAAAATATAGTGAAATTAATAAATAAAATGTGATTTTTAAAAAATGTAGTGACCTGAAAAAACAGCCCTGTAGTTTTCATTGTCTTTTCCATAAAATTTAAGTGATTAATCCAAAGATAAATAACAGATTAATCAATAATAACAATAATAATTAGTTGCAACCCTACAGTCAGACACAAGACTTCTAGGTTTTTGTCTGTTTTACTCAGAATGTGTATTAGTGTTGGTAAGATACACAGTGTCTGATATGTTGTCTGTGTGGAAATAAGAATATCCCAGAGAATTTATAGAAACCTAAGGTACAATTTAAGGGGGAGATCTGGGAGTTTATGAGGTAAAGGTAAAATATGTAAGAGATTAAATACCTGTCTTACATAGTTTACAAATCATAACCTCCAACAAATTAGATAGTTACCTTATATTCTGCCAACACTCTATACATCCCAGATGACTTGTGCATCATTTTATACTGATTTCCCAAAAGCTCATAAATTTGGAGTTTTTTTTTCCTTAATTTATCCTCTAAAATCCTGTGATCCCCTCACATTTAAAATGGAAATCTGAACATGACAACTGGGCAAATTCCATCTGCTGATGAAGATCATGTGTTCTGACAGAAAGTGCCAAAACAGTTACTAAATGGACGCTGTGGTGAGATTGTTCTCTCGACTAAAAATTTGAATTTTTATGGCTGCACAGCTCAATAAAATGGAAATATTCTACATGTCCTGTGCAGTACTTTAGATCCCCTTTGGGAAACTTTGGGATCTCCACTAAACTGAACTTCTGCTTTAGCAGAAATTAGTACAAAATGTTGCACAGAACAAATAGAATATTTATATTTGGTGGAATGATGCAGCCATAAAATATTTCACACAGTCTTATAACTGATTAGTTTCAGAATATAATGAAAATTAGATTCTACTCAATTTAAGGGACAATAAGGGGAAATTTAAAGGGGAAAACATGAGTTTAGGAGCCTAAATAAATGTGGAAAAACTTGCAGAGATTAAAAATAATCCTGCTTCATGTTATGAACAGCTCAGTGATATTTTCATGTGCAGTCTCAGTCTGCTGTGCAGGCACTGGTCTGAGTGTATAACGTGTACGATGAGGTTTGATTTCAAGCCTTGGGGTTTTTGGGGTCTTGGGACCACTCACTTACCCTCCCTCTGGCAAACTAAAATCGCACCCCTGGGCCGGTGGATGACCCTCATCCACGCCTCCTGCACACACACACACACACACACACACAGTTAGGCACTCACTCACATACACACTCAGTGAAAAAGGGTCGGGCTTGGCAGAGGAATCCCATCGTTTTAGAGAGGGATCCCATTAAAAGTGCATGAGTGTGTCTGTCTAGGAATCAAGACACCCGCTCTGCTGCTCAGCCGATAGCTCTGTGTGTGTGTGTGTGCACGTGTGTGTGTACATATATGTGTGAGTGTTATTTATTCATACACAGAGTTATTAGGGCATCCTGTGGCAGGCATCACTCATTTATGCTGGACACGCTGAGAAACTGCAGAATGAAATGTAAAGATTTTGCAGGTTTGGGGTTTCAGGTCTTTGTGGTATCTGGTAACTTGACCTCTGACCGTGAATTAGAAAGTGATCATCCTGCCAAAACAAATCTGTACACATCATATTCAAATACAGACAATAAACGACACACACCAGGATATACTGCTCGGAGGTGAGGGATTTTCACGTTGAATTTTTATGGCACCGATCAATCGTCTGGGCCTGGCAGGGTTACAGGAGCTGCCTGCTCTCAGCTTTTACTGGCTCAGACCTGAAATTTAACATTTTTCTTTCACATTAAAAGACACTGAACCAGCAGCTCACACAGAACCAGAGCAACGAGTGAAGATTTTGGTGCACGCAGGGTGGAAAAACAGAGAATAAAAGCGAGATTAAGGAAAAAAAGAAGTAGTTTGCACACTGAACATTGCAAACACTCCACAAAATTTTTAATGATGCAACATTTTGCCAGGTTGAAACTCACATTTTCCTTTGTGTGCTGCTTTTGTCCTGCACCTGGGGCTGGGTGTGCACACTGTCCACCTCCTGAGCTTTAAACAGTGAGATGAAGCATCAAGTCTGATTAGGCAAAATGACAAAATAATGAAAACTGAAGCTGCAAATTAAATTCACGTCTATATTTCATTAAATCAGGTAAGTCACCTGTCAGCAATAAAAATCAATGAGATGAGGAGAAAAAATATACTTACAAATCCAAATTATTTGGGTTGATGTTAATGAAATATTAAAAAGGAAAAATTTAACAAATAAAGAAATGACTGATTCTAAGATTATTGCACAAATCAGCATGAGACAGAATCATCTTTTTATAAATTATATATGTTTTACATTGTATGCAACTAAACTTTGTGTCACATCAACTCAATAAACAGAACTTATTCATTTGTGTGCACATACGCCAAAAAATGCAAAGACTAAACAATAATTTAAAAAATCTTCGCTACTCACGTTCAAACTCTCACTGTATTTAACTCAAGCACAACAAATAATAATGATTTAAATGAAATCCCGTTATACTAAGTCTTACTCTCTGCTGTCTAAAGATAATAGTGGCTCTTTATTTACCGTCTCTGCGCCTCTCTCGTGCCTCCACGCTCGGTGTGACGGGAGCGGTGTGATGCTGAGATGAGCCCGGAGCAGAGAGAGAGCACTGCGGCAGGCTGCTGCTGCTGCTGCTGCCGCTGGGCTGCGGTTCCTCTCCTGAGCAGCAGGCGGCGCTGCTCGCACACAAACCGGGCGGGGCTCCGAGGCCACGGAGAGGCCACAGCAGAGCATCAGGTCCAGATAACAACAGCCTCACACCACAGAGAGGTCAGATCTGACCTGAGAAACAACACAAACGCACAGCTCAGCTTTACTCTCACTGCAGATTATTTTACTGATGCGTATTGATTATTGATGACTCACTTCTTGGTCTTTAGCTGTAATCTGGAGAAAAATGTTTTAAAAAGTTTTTTCTCTTGTTTCAGGTCGTAGGTCATGTGGACTTTATACTCTCTCATCTTCTCATCTACTTGTTTTCTCTCCTCTCTTTCTTCTCTTCTGTCATCTCATCGTTTTTTCTCCAGTTCTTTCTCTCCTCTCTCTTTTCCTTTCTTTACATTTCCTTGTTTCCTCTTTTTTTGTCTTCCTCTCTTCTTTATTTCTCTCTTCTCCTGTTTCACCCGTTTTCTCCCCTCTCTTTCTCTATCTCTTTCTATTCTCTCCTTTGTTTCCTCTCCTCATCATCACCTCCCCTTGTTTACCTCCTCTCCTTCTTTTTCCTCTCCTCTTCATGTTTCCTTTCCTCACACTTCCTTGGTCTCTCTCCTCTTTTCCTTTCCTTTCTTCCCTCATTTCCTCTCCTGCTCCTTACTTTATTCTCCCTTCGTCCCCTCTTCTTCCTCTCCTTACTTTTTTCTCTTTTCTTCTGCTCTTTTCATCTCCTTGTTTCCTCCTTCCCTTCCTCTCCTCTGTCCTCTCACCTTCTTCTTCTCCTCCTTCTCCTCTCCTCTTGTCTTTCTTCCCTCCTTTCCTCTCCTTCTTCATCTCTTTTCTTGCTCTCCTCTCTCCTCCTCTTCTGCTTACTTTTATTGTCTTGCTTTCTTCCTCCCCTCCGTTGTTTTTCTCGCACCTTGTTCCCCTCTTTTCTCCTTTCACTCTTCCTCTCCTCTGCTTTCATCCTCTGTTTCCTTTCTTCACATCTCCTTGTTTATCTCCTCCTCTCACTTTCTTTTTGTGTCCTCCTCTTCTCTCTCCCCACTCCTCCTCTCCTCCTCACCTTTTCCTCTCTCCTCTCCATCCTCTTCTTCACTCCTCCCTCCTCA
>BRZM01002212.1:0-65078 GCA_033238685.1 Lates japonicus
GGGGCTGTACGTCACTGTGGCTTGCCAGACACATGCACATCCAACCCGGTGGAAAAAAAGCACATTTTCAACCTCGCTTCACCCTGAAACAATATCTTCGCTGGCAAAAAAATCCAGTTCCTTAAAAACATCATCCTTCCCATAAACAAACTGTAGGCCAAGCTAAAGTAGCAATATATATTCAGCCAAGACCAGGAAATGAGAGAGTAACCAAATCCAAAATGGAACAAAAAAAATATGGAAAACGAAAAATAAGGAAAGACATTTTGGGAATTGTGAGGGGTAAAGGTGCTCTAGGTTTATTTATAGGCTCACATTTAGGAGACTACCTTGGGTCCACCACTGCTCCGAGGTCAGAGGTCAACTAAATAATGAGATGTGAGCTCTTCCCACTGCCTCCCTACAGAGACCTCTGCGGCACTTATCTAATTTTTACATCATCAATAAGTGTGTGTGAGAGAATTAGGGGGTTGATATAGTGCGTGCCGGTGCCTGTGTGTGTTTATTCGTCTGTGTCTGTTTTGCGTTCTTGGTGTGCTGTGATACAATCATATGGTCTGATGGCAGTGTTCTGTGTGAAGAGGGAAATTGTCTGATGTGAAGTGGACCATGGAATGTTCTCCCATGGGAAATCTCCTGTTTAAATATGCTTTATAAATGAAATACATGACTATGAACCCTGTTCCTGGAGGTTCATTAATTAGATGTTAATTAGCTCAGTGATGATGAATATTGCATCAAATTTCACCTTCTAGGCCCCTGAGCAGTGTTTCCGTTCATAGCATACGTTCATGTCTGTGATCATAGCAGTCCTGTGTGTCTTCAGTTAAAATTAAGACGTTAAGTCTCAATGTTTGCATTTAAAAAAAGTCAACTTGACACTACCTTTGCTACATTAGCACAAACACACATATTCTGTATAAGCTGTGCCACCTGCAGGGTGAATGTTATTGATCTCGTCCACACATTGTTGTGCTGAGATGTCTGTGTCATCCGGGCCCGCCTGCGATCAATGCTGTTATGTGACAGCAGGTTCCAGTCTATCTGCTTTTTCGCCAGTGCGATGGTTATGTGACCATGTAATGGTTGCCATATGTTTTCAGCTTGTCAGCATGAATCAATTGGCAGGCTGCTGACCACCAGCTGCTGGTGTACATACAGTATATGTTAACACACACGCACACACTTTAACATCATCATCAGGTCCATTTATGTTTATTGAGGAAAAGAGAGGAACAGTTTTTTCCACGACTGGATGTGATCTAATGAAGTGTAATGTGAGGATTAATTTCATTTATTGATACTTTATTGCAAGGTGATGGCCCAATGACCAGTCAGCCAACCACCTGTCTTACTGGGAAACTTTCTGTTTTTTGTGTTGTTTGTTTGTTTAAAATTTTGAGATGATTTGATTGAGTTACTTATGAATTCACATTTAGGGGTCATTACTGTTAGTAATTGGTCTAAGATAAACATGTGTGTAAGGGTCTGCAGTACGTGACATAGCATGTTATACTGTGCATAAAAGCTAATGAGGGATCCTCATGAGTAAATCAGTTGTGGTTAATTCGGTTAATTGGATGCTTTTTGTCTTATCTAGGTCAATACAGAGAAGCCAGGCTAAAAATATAAGAGAGAAAGGAAGGACAGGAGAGAGTGAGGGAGAGAGCTCTTCACTTGGTGTCATGCAGTCCAGGCAGTGTGACTTCTTGTACTGGTGTCTTTTCACTACATAGTCACATCCTTTCTTGCGACTGAGAAAGGCAACGGGCACAGCAATGCACCGATTTTATTTATTTATTTCCGTTTTTTTTAATGGTCTCACTGCCTCTCCATGCTCCTACCTTAACGGGCATTGTTGCCATGCTTGTGATTGAGATGCAGCTCAGAACAGAGGTGATGGTTGTCCGTGTTTTCACGTCCACTTATAAGGAAAACATTAACACACATAACACAACACAAACACATACACACACACACATACACACAAAAGATGCATATCCAGTGGCATAGCCATCCCCACCTCTCAGTTCCAGTTTGCTTTTTTAATGGCAGCTCTATTACAGACAAACCAGAAACAACTGACTGATGTGAACATGGCATCCAACCACTATTATAGCCAGCCTGTAATATGCCAGATAACCTGTCATGCTCTAAATATATACGGGGTTATGCGTTGCATGCTGGCCGTGTGGTATGATTGTCATGTGGAAAGGAGGCACAGGTTTGGTAGTGCATGTGTTGTGTTAATGTGTTTTACAGGTGGCTCATGCCTTGTCATTAAAGAATAGAGGGTGATCAGGTTTGCTTTAGGCAATTAGAGCCACTATTGTCTGGAAGGACAATAGTGGCCCCGGAAGAATATCCTCTCTTCTCTTTCTCCTCTCTTTTGCTCTGTCTCTTTCATACACACACACACACACACACACACACATACACACCATAAATGTACTTTTTGCCTGCCGCTCCCGCCCCCCCCTGGCTTGGAGCTTGGGCGGGAACAAGGAGTTGACAGTGAGCAGGAGGACTGAAAAAGAAGCATTATGAGAAGCTGGGAGAATGAGAAGGGACGGAGGGAAAGAGAGGAGGAGAGAGAGTGAGAGAGAGGAGAGTGCGAGCAGAGGGAGAGCACTAGCTGGAGAGCCATACCAAGAAAAAAAAAAGACCTGCAATCATTTGCCACATTGAAGGGAACAAATGTAGCTGGAGGCAGAAGGGGCAGGGAGAGAAGGGGGGGGGGGGGGGGGTAGAGAGAGACAGAGAGGGAGGGAGGACAAGAAGCCAAGGAGAGAAAGAGAGAGAGAGAGACATTGGCCATTGCACATTAAAACCACAGTGCTTTGTAGAGGACGATCCCACACCAACTGACAGGTCAGTGGAAGGAGGAGAAGCACAGGAAGTTTGGCACTGTCCTCGCTCCTCCTGCTGTGTGTGTTTGTGCCTATGTGCCTGGGTGTGTGTGTATGTGTGTGTGTCACACACATACACACACGCACGCAGTGTGCCTGTCAGTTCGCCGGGCTCTCTGGGTGGGTAGGGAGCTGCGTTATAGAGGAGATGTTCGCTCTGAGGATGAGACAGCGTTTCTAACAGGATCTATTTGCGGACTGGGATAATACACGACACAGCTGAGGGGGCCCAAGCCCACCGGAACCAACCCAATCAGCCATGGAGGGACTGCTGTCTCCAATGAGGACGCGGGTAGGTTACCATGGGGATTGCAGAGCATCCTAACTACTGTTTCCTCCACAGGAATCCAACACCAGAATGGCACAGGGAGACAGTATGCCTTGCAAGCTGCCGGACTGCTGAAATGAATGATCAGTCCGTGCTGCGGTCGCCGTGGTGATGCTAGAACTCGGAGCTGAGAAGTTTCCGAGCTGCCGGCGTTGCTAGGGGTGATAGGCAGAGTGCTGGGAGAGAGTGGGAGACACAGGAGGTCTCGGATAGTATAGAAAAATGTTAAGGCTGTGCAGAAACTGAAATGGAGTTAGAGTTTGCATGCAGTGTGCGTGAACGTGTGCATTTGTGTGTGTGTCTGTGCACAGATTAACAAGGGGTTGCTTTGAAAGAATGACTAAGTGTTTCACAGTGGTGCCTATCTCCCTTCAGTACAAACCACTGGCATTTTGATTTAGGATAGAGAGAGTAGGAGCGGAGAGAGAGGTGCAAGGGAGAAACTGGCTTCAGTGAATTGGGTGAATGTCTGAAAGTGGCAATTCACTATTGTTCTTGTCATACACGACCTCTTCTGTGTTATACACCCAGAGTCTGTCTAACATGGGAGCTTTTAGGTTGGTGTCTCAAAGTAGCATCTGCCTAACAGTGATTGTCTGTGCCTTTACCATAAAGAAAAGCCTAATGAAAGAAGAAAATTGTGTGTGTGTGTGTGTGTGTGTGTGTGTGTGTGCCTGTGTTAGTGAATGTGTGTTACTGTCAGAACTCGCTAGGTTATTTGTCTGTATCCATTTGCCTGCATGTGACATCCAGCACTACTGTGTGGACAGTAATGAGCGCTGAGAGGTGTCTCCTTCCTAGCTGAGATTTGAGATAAAAACCAGTTTTTTCTGGCTGGGATTTTATGTTTTAGAGTATAGTGAGAGTTTGTGTGTGTAACTGTACTGTAATGCACTGTAATGTGGAAGCTGTAATGGCATTATTAATATTTATAAAGGCATGATTGCATTTTTGGAAGGAGGGGAGGATGATTTTACTTAACAGTTACAACCATATTCATACAAAACTGTGATACTGGATCCACTGTGAAATACAGCCCCCAGTTTGACATCAGCTTAGCACCCTGAAATAATATTCTTTTACCATTTTTTAGTCTCCTTCATATTTCTTCTGTCCCTTCCCATTCTCCCCAAGAGGACAGAGATGATTTAGCAACCTGGCTCTCTCTTATACGTTCCTCCCTACCCCCTCCTTGTTTTACTGCCACTGGAACAGCCAAAGATAAATTCTCCATGCATCCTCTTCCAACTATACATGCAAACATTTGCATGTATTTTTAATGTTTGTTCGATCATATTCCATGGATTAACTCAAAA
Organism: Lates japonicus; assembly: GCA_033238685.1. NCBI lineage: Eukaryota > Metazoa > Chordata > Actinopteri > Centropomidae > Lates > Lates japonicus. The sequence goes on from BRZM01002212.1 coordinate 4,554, forward strand.
CTACTACTTTATATAGTGACTCCCATACAGGCCTCAACTCGCAAGGATGTTGAAAGGGTTAATCCACAGGGATGACCTGATGGTGCTGTCACACATGAGTACACCCATCTGCTCACCTCTCCTCCCTCACCTTTATGATTCACTCTTCTTCTGCTCCTCATTTCATTGTCATTTGGGCCCCATTTTTCTCCCCTTTTCCCTTGTGAAGTATGTGCCACACAATTTTTGCTTTTAAGCCAAGTGTGTGTGTATCTCTGTCTCGCCTCTCCGTCCTGTTTGTCTGCCCACCTGCCCGTCTGTCTGTCTGTCTGTCTGCCCCTCACTGCGTCTTTGGCAGTTAATATGAACACTGTAATTGGTATTTGCAGATCGGCCCATGATCTAATCCAAAGAGGAGCGTTAGCGGGCTGTTTGGAGATAGACTTGGCTTCAAAGATATGGCGTGGAATCAAGCCTGCTATATCTGTGCTGTCTGCCGCCCTGGCCAGATTTGCCCAAGAGCTGTGGGAATCATTTTCAGTGACTAAATTACTTTTGCATTTATCTTCATCAGCCACATTGAGCTTTGCATGCCCCACAGTCGATCTGTGTATCTCAGTTTTGGCATCAAAGTCACTTTAGTAAATTTATGTGAATGAATCACAGCATGATGAGCCAGCGCAGGAGTCTCTCAAAGTTTACACTGCATAATCTCGCTTTAATGCGCCTATTTCTCACCCCTGGAGATAAAAGAAGGAACTTTGATTTGTGTTTGTTTTTTTTTCCCCGTCCAATCTCTCAGTTCACTTGTAAACTGTGGCAGAGATGAGAAATGTAGGAAGGGAAACAAATCCCTGATATACAAAATGTTGGTGTATTCACAGTAGAAGCAGAGAAATGTCAGAGTCTTTCTCAGTGGAGTGGAATGGTGTGTATTCACGGCCAAAGAGCATCTTTTGTAAATCTGAGAAAAATTATTTCAAAGTTTATCCCGTACCTTGATACAAAAGCAGTGGCGGCATCCCATCAATAGCTTTTATGGCCGTTATTCTTTTTTTTCTCATCCAAAACCTGATTCAGTACCTTTGACATGTCAAAAGACAAAACAGTAGATGAAAAATGTTTCTTCTTGTCTTTGTTGGGCAGCATGCCTCTCGGTGCTGCTTTAGGCATACACAAAAGGTGACCTCAACCCAAGATAACAGACATCGAAGAGCAAAAAAAAGCTTGTAAAAGCTGCACCAGTCTTAATCCCCAGCTTGCTAAAATGGGAAAATTGTGCTGAGATGGCTGTGTGGGCTATCTAGTGGACTTTAGCAGAGTTGTACTCGTATCTCCCTTTCCTCTACCTCACTCCAGCATTTTCTGTTTTTCCTCCCTACCTGTGCTCTGTATACGGCTCTCCTCTCTGTTTCTTTATTTGGGATGACAGTGGGCAGTAAGCAGAAGAAAATGAAATAAAACAAGCATCAGTGGCTGTGCGTCTAATGCCACACTTTAATGGCAGCTACATGCGGCCGGAAAAAAACGGAGTCAACACCAAACCGCGGTGCATGCAGAATATAGTGAGCAAAGCCAATCTCTCTGCGGGAATCTGGGAGAAGTGGCCAATTTGTTCTCTTCAGTCTCCATAAACTTTGAGTGTATTCCTCATTGAGAATTCTCTCTTTGCTTAAGACAGAGGAAAGGACAGATCCAGACGAGTATACGAACAGAAAAGCACGTACACACACACACACTCTAAAGAGAAAAATCAAGTTCCCATTGATATCCCCAGCTGTATGTAATATATGCATATAGGTCAGTAGAACAAGGAGCTCTAGCTTCACAGAAATCTTCCTCTCGAGGACATGTGTGCTGCTGTATGACACACATCAGATATAGTGTGTAGCTTGTGTGTGTGTGTAAATCAGCTCTCCAGTCAGCTCCTCCTGTGTGTTGGTGGATCAATAGGGAGTAGTTATCAAGAGATTAACCCTGTCAATGCTCTATCAGTCTAATCAAAGAGACTCCTCTGCTCTTCCCCTCTCACGCCTGTCGTTTATCTGCTGGCTCGATTTCTCTTTCGGCACAGTGTCACCGTCGTCCTCGTCTCAAGGCTCTCTTCTCGTCAGGTCATGTTTGTGCATCACGAGAGTGTGTGTGTGTATGTGTATGTCAGCTACCCATGACAGATGGAGCAATTACAGAAATGGCCAAGGGCTTGGACATACATGAACACTCGCCCACAAGCACATATTTATTACATTAAGGAATGGCCAGTTTAAACAACACACACACACACACACACACACACACACACACTTCTCACCCTCTCCTCCTCTCTGTTGTTACGTTAGCTCCACTGCATCGAATCCATACACGAGAACCATCACAAACACCCCAACCTGACATCATCCTGACTCAACATTCCCCCTCCCACAAAATGCCTACTAGCCTTGCCTACCACATGTTTCATTTGCCCCCCTGCTCGTTCTTTTCCCCCTGCTATCCATCCACCTGGTTCATTAGCGGGCAGACGCCTGTCAGGATGTTGAAGGTCAGGGTGGCACCCGGAGGAGGAGGACGAAGCGGCCAAAAGGGAAGTGACTAGACCCACATCCCTGAAGACGACCGCCTCGCTGTTTGGATGAAAATAATTAGGAGAGAAGGGCAGGGGCCGGTGGGGTTTGGATTTGCTTTTGGCAACCCACTCAGACACACACACACACATACACACACATATTCAATCCACAGCAGGTTGGCTGGCAGCATTTAAAGGCCAAAGTAAGCTGCAGAGGGGTGGTGGGGGGGATGTCTAGTGACTGGAACCACATGGGTCTCATGCTAACAAACACACATGCTGAGGCACAGACATACACACACAAACACACACACACTTATTGGATATAGAGCCCCATCTCCCAGCTGTCATCTTAGCCTAATAAGTGCACTGTCAAGGGTAGTCTCCATTAGAGACATGGCAACAATAGATTTTATATTGCAAATGTAGCCACATCTACTGTGATTTAATTTAAAATATAACTGTAACCCAGCTGTCCCGTTTTGGAAGAAAGCATATATATTATATTAGATTTCAATTTTGTATATTCGCACATGACCTATAATATGGATACATTCATTATTTGGTTTGGATACTTTAAAAAATAGAAACTGCTAAAACTTTTTGTATTTTATAAAGGTAAAGCTAATAATATTTATTAGCTTTATTAGCTTCTGATTTCCTAATAGAGCAGATAAAGACAAAGCAGAACTGTTGCTTTATTGTGTAAGATGACATCAGTGGGACGCCATGTAGAGAGAGAGAGAGAGATTCCCACAGTTCCCTGTTTGAAGCGTTTCCCCTCTGCCGCACATCTCCACTTTCCCCCGTTTGAAGATGCAGCACTGCATGTCGGCTATACGCCATCTCTGATCTTGTCTGTATGAGTGTGTGTGTGTGTGTGTGTGTGCGTGTGCGCAGATCTATGCATGTGAGCGTGCCCTGCCATGTCAAGCATGTCAAATGTGCTCTTGTCCCCTTCAAGAGGCCTGAACGATGAGATCAATCAGAGCGCAATTGAGCAACCGGAGAAGCAAACAAGTGATGCACTTAATGTTAGGTGTTGTCATGGAAACACAGGGTGCAGATTTTCCACTTCATTGGCTGCCACCAGTCTACAGGCATTAAAAAAAATAAAAAATAAAAAATTTCCAAGAAAGGCTATCGAAAGATGGGAGGGAAAAATTAGTCAAGTGTCCGAAAAGATAGGAGGAAGACACAGCAAGACACAGAAGTATCATAATGAAAATTTCACTGTAATACCATACTTCATTTAATGCATTTGTGTTTGTGTACCAGTGTTAAAACCATGCACTTTAAACAGCCTCCAGCAGTCTTATTATGTATATTGACTCTATCTGTGTAATTGCATAGAATAGATAGTCCCAAGAGAATTTTCCTCGTACTGCTCTTAGCCTTTAGAGAATCAGAACGGCAGTTACACTCTCCTATACTGCAATGTAATTGCAAGCGTGCACGCGCACACGGAGACAAACACACACACACAGAGACACACACAGACTTCTTTGATGAACGAGCAGAGGATTACTAGGGCCACCCCTGCTGCAAAGGGTCACCCTGAATTGCACAGGTATCATACATCACCCTATCAGTAGATCTGCATAGTACAGAAAATTTTACGCATACACAAATACACACAGATAAACTCACACAGGAAATAGGAGTTTCTTTTTTCCCCTCACCACATTACCTATTCTTCTCATATCTCCCTTCGTCACACGCACTTAAGCATTTCCTCCTCTCCTTATTCTGCCGTTTTCACCTCGACCCTGCAGGAGACCCACCGTTTCTAGCCCATTTCTCGCTTCTTTCAAGCCATCTTTCCTCCATCCCCATAGGCCCTCCCCCGTGGGCTCTGAACTGTGACCTCTTTACATGAGCAGAGAGGAGGCTAGTAGCAGGGCTCCTCACATTTGATTGGTTGAACCCAAGACCTGGACTGGTTTCAGCGCTGTCCTGAGGTGAGAGCGAGAGGTTGTTGTTAGAAGGGGGGGGGGGCCTCATAGCTGAATGGTACCATGTGGGCCCTAGTGGTCCGAGCAGGCGGACCCCGGTTCGACTCCCGATCCGGCCGGACCTTTGCTGCATGTCATTCCCCTACTCTCTCCCCGTTTCCTGTCTCTCTCTTACTGTCCTCTAAATAAAGGCAAAAAAGCCCCAAAAAATACTTAAAAAAAAAAAAAAAGAAGAGAGAGAGAGAGGGGAAAGAAGAGCATGCATTGTGGAACCTTTCCAGGGGCCAAGTACATCTATATCAACAGAGAAACACACCATAAAGCAGCTCGACGTTTATACTCACAGTTGCTCTCCAGCAGCAACTGTGCTGTTCCAGTTCTGACCTGTTCACAGGCACAGAGGAACGCTGGCTCTATTACAATTACAAATTCTGCCTGGAGCTCAAGGTTGCAATCACTGCCCTACCACTGCAGGGGACTCAGGTTCAATACCCAGCTGTGGTGTTTCTGGCTTCTGGCCTGGGTGCTCTTGTGAACGTAATTGGCAAAGTAGCGGGTAGGTAGCCACAAAGGATCATATCTTAGTAACTTACGTAATCTGACAGGCACTGCTGCTTAGCTGTCGGACCTCCACGTGTGCTTATGCCTCCTGGTGAAGCTCTTAGCTGGCAGTTAAAAAGAAGCAACTTGCAACTCCCTGCTTATCAGAGGTCTACACCCTGTCCAGGCCAACACAGGGAGTTAGCGGCAACAAAAACCGAAGTGCAGAGGCAGCTGACTATTTCAGAATTGTGAAAAAAAAGGAAAACAAACACTGTCATTTCTAATAGGCACCCTCTTCAGGATCGTCAAAAGACAAAGCAATAACAGCGGAACAGTTTGTAACAGATGATAATGTTACATATCGTCTGAATATATTACATTTTTGTCTTGTTCAGAAGATTAGCTTCCCCCTCCCCCTCTTTTTTTGCAGTGCATTCATCTCAGTATAAAAAGTCTTCAGTGTAAGTAGCATGCACAGATTTTACATTTGCGCTTTTTATGCTCTACTGCTCTAATGCCTAATTCATGCTTTTCATACATGACTGTACAAGGAGACAAAGACACTGAACACTTTCCCACACATACATACATACAGATGCATTGCACACACAAAGTGTGCATACCCACAAACACATGCTCATGCTCTGGTCAATTTGCATGCTCTGTAACATCTACATGCTCAGCTCCAGACTTATATGAGCCCATATGCTGCTACCAGACAGCCTTATTGATGTTGGCTTGTCAGCCTCCCAGCAGCAAGGCTCAGGCAAGCAGGTCCAGGGCTGCTAGAAGAATGGACAGATAGATGGATGGATGGACAGGAAAAGGGGAGAGATAGAATGAGAGATGGTGATGCTGAAGGTGCCAGGAAGAAGGATGAATAAATCTGCTCAGAGTGGCAAATTGGACTTGGACGAGGGGGTGGGGATCTTTAGAGCCGCTCTTGATTTTCACCTCTTGATTTTCTGAAGCAGTAGTCCATGACACCACTGGCAGTTTACCAATCTCCTCCAGCTTTCGTGATCTTATTGGGGCTTCGCAGGGGGAAATGCAGCAGTGAGGAACATGCTTTTAATAAATATTTCTGTCTAAAAGAGGCCTGCATCAGGGGAATGCTTCCAGTATGTGCCTGCACACATTGGGGGTCATTTTCCAAGTATATTTCCACTGGTGTGAGGAATCAAAATTTGGTTTTCTATACTTCCAAGCTCAGCCTCTTTCTTGCGTCATTACCAGTTTGTAGATAGAACTGTGTGATTTATTTGACTGCACTTGTCAGTTTTTTCCCCTCTCATCACCAATTCAGCTCTCTAGTTTCAAACACTGTGCAGTGGTTGCCAGGTAGCCTATTATCACCCTGCTCCCATGTGTAGACAGCTGCTATTATGCTGAATTAAACCCAAATATGAAATCAAGGTTGCCAGATTGAAGCTCATCCATCCTCAGAGGAATACTTACATCATCCTAAGTGTCTCGCTGACCCTCGATGCTCTCATTACTGCTTGTTAAAACAATTAAATGTGACATGTGCCAGATTTATAACTCACCCCTGTGTGTCTTTGTTTGCGCGCATGAACATGTTTGTGTGTTGTGTGCGTTTACTCCGAGCAGATGTGAGCATCTGCCATTGCAGTTAAGGCCATTAATACATGTCTAGAGGTGTTTGTATGTGGATGTGTCTGGTTTTCGGCAACAGCTGTTGTTATTCACTGCATGCACTGTTTGTACGTGCACTTTGGCAAGTTGTCTGACATACTTGATTTTAAATATGCATGTGTATTCTTGAGACATGGGGAGTCAGTGTAGGTGTTTCTTTACAATTTCTACTCTTCCTGAATTGGTTTACATCACACTTAAATTTGTTTTTCCCAAATGAGGGACTTACTCCAAGCTACATGCTGATACTTGTACAGGGTTGAACAAAACTAAGGAAGTGCCTAACAATACATAAATATAAAGCAGATAATAAAGAGGAAGCCAACCCTTTTCATTCAGTACACCATCACTCTCACATGGAATGTTGTCCTACAAGTCCTGAAGTGGGTGCAGTTGTAGGTGATTATTATATATACTAGTCTTGAAGTTTCCAACGAGTTTTCAAATAATAGTACTGCATACCAGCTTTGTGAATCATAATATCATGATTTTGAGTGAGACAAAAGTTTGTTGGTTCCCAGAGGTGTTAAGCCAATTCTGTGGTAAGCGGCATGTTATAACTTTGCCTTTGCTTTATAAGCTTTCATCTGCTGTACTTGTTTGTCAATGTTCATCGTCCCATTTTAAGGTCCTCTTAAGTGTGTTCTAATTTCTTTAAAATCATCAGTGAGATGTATTCCTCACTCTGACCACCAGAGTGCACTGTGTGATGGGATTCCCTTGCCTTGGCCAAGGCTTCCCTAAATCGTGAGCCTCAGTATACTCAAGTGTCCAACTCTGTTTCATTCACTGAAGAGGGCCCTCCTGGCCCTGCTGCTGAAGTGGTGTCTGTACTTCTTCCTGTAGCTCCTTAAGCGAAATGTAGGTTAGAAGAATCTCTTAACTGCTCTGGTCAGTACCACTGGAGAAAAACTCTTGACATTGCTTAAGATTCTTGGCAGCTGGATGCGACCGGCCTCCTCCTCGCTGTGTGCTGTCTGATGTATGGAGCCAATAAGTGGAGACCTTCAGCTCTAATGAGCGGTGGTCTGCTGCTCTGCTGCTGCTGTGTGAGTGCTCATCGTTTGGACCCAATAAACACAGAGCTTTACTGAACAACTGAACAGTTCCTCTCATCCGTCATCACAGCTTTCCCAGAAGCATGAAGGCTTGTAGAGGGGACCAGGTGGGGAAGGAGGAGAGTGTGTGTGTGTGTTTATGTGTGTGTGTTGTGACCAGGGAACTGTTATATGTATAATTAATGACCTCATTCTGCTCCTCCTGCTGTCTGAGAAGGAGACAATGAGTGGGTGAAAGAGAAAAAGCAGGTGAAGTAAGTTAAATCAGGAGAGAGAAAATGACAAGAAGGATAGAGAGGAGGACAGGGAGGGACAAAAAGATTGAAGGAAGGAAGCTTAAAGGCTGCACTTGATTAATAATTTTGAGTTTTGTTATTGACCAAGTGGCCATCCCATTACCCCTGCTGTCTACTGCAGGGGCAATTACGTGGGATTTACCCCCTATGCTCCCTCCCCAATAAATCCTCCAGCCTCCTCATTTTTCATGTGCTCAATTGTCTGCCTTTTTTTTTTTTTTTTTTTTGGCTTCCCTACCTTCTTGTGGCTTCAACAGCTCCTCTGTTCCCATGGTGATAACAGGAGCTGAATCTAAATAAGTGGTAAATACCAAGGGACAGGACCTTGGCTTGGAGTAAAACCTGGGACTGATCAAGCCCTGCCTGTCACTGCACAGGCACTCTTTTTTTTTTTTTTTTTTTTTTGGACTGTAGCGGAGGCGAGGAGGTGTAGTGAGGACAAAGGCAAGAGGAAGGTGGGAGGTGTGCCGGTCTGTCTAACAGGGGACCCCCAGTGGAGGCTGCAGCCCCCAGGGGGTCAGTCTGGCTCTGTTCCATCAGCCCGCTCCCTCTCTGAATCCTTCTTCAATCCCCTCTATTTGTCCTTGCAGAGAATTTGACAGTGGCTAATATTCATACAAAAAAAACAAAAAAAACAATAAACCCTCAAACTGCACTGCTGTGATTTTACATTTTACCTTCACAGTGTTGAAAAGGATGGCCTGGAGTGATGTCAGGAGGTGGAGATGATCTCTCCTCAAATTACATCTCTCCTTCCCTGAACCCTGAGGGCTCTCCTCCTCTTCCTCCTCCTCTGTATGTTAACAAAGACAATCTGCCCAAGTCATTTGGCCGGTGTTTGCCATTGGTTTGCGAGGCAGTGGAGGAGGCCAGTGCACCTGTCATAGGTGTGGGGCCCATCTGTACGGTAACAAGCAGCTTAGACTGATGCCTGCAGCAAGAGGTGGAGCTGACACAGTCTGGCTTGGGTTACTGCACTCCTGGGAGAGAGCATGCAAGTCTGTTGTGGATTATAGAATGAGTGGGTCATGTTGGCTCATTAGGAGAACAAGGAAATGCAAGTATGAATGCGTGTGCATGCATGTTTGTCACGGAGTGCACAGGTGCATCCTCTTTGTACTTTGCATTTGTTAGTGCTCGTACTTTGTTAGTTTGCGGTTTGCATGCCCGAGGTATCATAATGATTCATTGTCTATAAAGGAGAGATGCTTAGTTACGAGGGGCTGAGAGGTTTACGAGGGTTATAAGCACAGCTGCATCCTGCATGCAGACAAATGAGTCTGAGGAATGAAACTGTTTGGCAAGAGCGTGAGGAGTACAGGAGGACTTACATTAGTTTATGGGGTTTTGGTTGTTAGCTTCAGCCCAGAGACGATTAATCGATTGTATGATCGGAGCGGCAACTGCAACAATAACAAATCAGATTTTTCAAGCATCACCATAAATAATATCTTTAAGTTTAAGATTGTTGGTTGGACAATGCAAGCAATTTAAGATGTCCACTTGGCCTCTTGGAGATTGTAATTGGGATTTTAACTATTTGAAATAATCAACAGATGAATCAATAATGAAAACAATTCTTGGTTGCAACCACATATGACATATTATAGGATATTTATGCACTCCTGTTCCATTCATATGTAAATCATCAGAATAAAGGACAGTACTCCATTTCAAACTCTCTGTCCATATTATTAAAACACACGGACACACACACATTAAAATTTGTTGACCTATGTTTCCCTCTTTTCCCAGTATCCCAGTGTTTTCCCCTGGGAGTATGATCATGTATAACCCATTTCCCTTCATGATCTGGCCTGTAAAGATTAAATATGTAGCCTTATCATCAAACATTTAACGCTCACGCTGCTACAAATCAGATTCCTAATCGTACATGGACTTTGGCGTGGGGGACTCACGTGTGTGTCTTGATCCTAAGTTGATGCGAGTGTGCTGTTTGCACGCTAGAGTAATTCATAAAAAATTGTGCAGACTTGCAGACAGTCAGGCGTGCCTGCTTACTAGAGTGTTAATTGTTCAAATCAGTGCAAGGGAAACAATGTTTTCTTATCCACTTAACGGTGTTGCTGGGTACTTGTGCGTCTCCCTGTGTCTATTTCTGTGCAGCGGCGTAGGCTGGGAAGCCTCCTCGGCACTGGGTAAAGTGGGCTAAGTTTACTGGGGCAGAAAAATGCTGGAGCGTGACTCAATCCAGTGCCTTCATACAACCAGCCTCGAAAATATGCCTCTGTCGCATTCTGTCTGCTCAGTGCCTCTCAGACGCACATTCACTCCGCGGTGAGAGGCTTGTATGTAGGACAGGGAAGACAGAAGTAAAAGCTCCGACCAAGTTAGAAAAGGTGGAAGGGGTGTTGTTTTATGAATGCCTTTCAATATCCTCCTGCATATCAGATGCTGTATTCATTTCCTACTCAGACATTTCAAAGAATGTTTTCTCTGGTTAGTTTGGGTATGAATGGGTCTATCTGTAAAAATCCAAGGTGACTTTCACTGCAGCAAGAATGACATAAGATAGTAGAGCGCACCTGCCTCTCTCCTCACAAGCCTTTTGAGAAACCACACACACCTTTATGCACACACACACACGCACACACACACACGCCTGCACCCAGAGAGAGACACACAAATAACAGAGAGCCATTCACCGTAATGTGCAGTGACAGATTTGGGGTGCGGAGTGACACAGCAAAATTCTGATTACCAAAAGTGCTGCAGAGAATGACTTAGCAGAATCCCTTTCATCTGCGCTCTGCTGTCCTTCATCACTCGAGGCTGACAAAAAAAAGACACATGAATGGAGCCGAAAAGACAGTAAAAGCACGAACAACTGTCAGCAAAAAGATAAAAATAATGACAGATAGCAACAGACTTCAATTATATAAGGATATGTTAATAATAATGCTTTCAGGCAGAGGGGTAGGCATAGAAAAATGCAGCAGAGGCATAACAATATGACATACAGTGAGTCAATAAAACCATCTGAGGTCATTTGGCAGACGTGAGCAGATCTCTGCAGACTTGCAGACTTTAACACCTACTCGCCCAGTGTATAAGACTGGCAGTAAACCCTTTAGACAGTTAGCTGCAAACAGGTGCTTAAGAGGCTTTATTAACATGTCTGGAATAGATACTATTTTTGAGCGTGCGAGTGTGTGAGTGTGTGTGTATGCACAAAAACCTCAAACCATCTGGAAGATTGCCCAGAGTTTGATTAGCACACGTCCCTATTTTCCATGCCAGGTGGACATCACGATCAATCAGGCTCAGGCAGACGCATACGCTCTGTGCTCTCGCTCAAAATTAGATTTAAAGAGCAAAACTGTCCTGAGTGTCTTTTTTGCTATGAATCAGAATCAGAGAGGCTTGTTAAGGCCAGTTTTGTGATGCACAATCTGAGCTGCTGCAGTGGCCACCGCTCTGGTGTTCTCGCTGCTTACTGGATTACCGGGACAGACGGCTTGGATGCGAAAAGTGGTGGTGGAGAAAGATGGAAAAATGCCTCAGACTTAGACTGCTTCAGCCTGTGTCATCTTAAGGTACTACATATAGTGAAGCTGATTTTATATAAGAATGGTTGATATAGAAAGCCTGTGGTTTGGTACTTAAAATGAAAGTCATTTGTATAAATCATTTGTTGAGTTATACACTTTTATTATGCTTTTATATGCATCTGTAAATCTATATAATTGTTATTGTTTATTTATGTGTGAATGATAATGTTCATGAGGCAGTGTGAACGAGAATTCAGAGGGGATACACCCACCTTTATATTTGAATAAATCAAGAAGAGAAACAGTAGCTTGGCAGTTGAAACTCCATCATTACAGTAATATGTTTGTGTATGTGCATTTGTAAGTACATGTGAGTGTGCCTTGTATGTGATGGAACATGATGTGTTCTTTTCTTCTGTGTATTATGCAAAGAGGTGAGGTGATATTCAGCTCTCTGAGATGATTCATTCCACTGCCTTCACTTACCCTCACACACACAGTGGATTACACACAGAAATCTGGGTTTTAACCCCAGCCGTGCCAAGAAGGAGTCACACTGGGACATGCTGTCCTGTGTTGCCTCTCTGTTGGGGGCTAAGCTCTTCACTAATGGCGACATTGGTCTAGATATAGGCTACCTGCCGCTCTTCACTGCATTCAGACTCTGCATGCCACCTGCTTCATAAGTCTTAGTGGCCATATACTGTCCATCTTCATCCATGCTGGGGGGTATTTATAATGCATGAGTGGCATGCAGATGAGAATTAGAAGGATATTTCTGAGTTATTAATGGTGGGGTGTAACACATTCACAGAAGTAGAAGCGACTTCAGGAAGACAGGAAAGCCTCCTGAGGGCAACAAAAGACTGATGGATCTGTGCACTTTATCTTTAACCCAGTGATGTGTGTATGGTATCTATGCATGTGTGTGTGTGTGTGTGTGTGTGTGTGTGTGTGTGTGTGTGTGTGTGTGTGTGTGTGCAGAATAATGCCTGTAATGAACCGGGTCACACCCCACTGCCCCTGACCACAGAGTTGATGCGAGAACTGATGAGTGGCTGTTCTTGTCGACCTCATACCCAAGAGAGGTCAAAGGTCACTGGCAGTCTCGGTCTGTGTGGCTCAGGAAGAGGGCAGGAGGAGGACATCAGGGAGAGGTAAGATTGAGAGGGATGTCTCTGAGACACAGTGAGGTTTAGAGAGAGAAATGAAGGAAGAAGAAGACAGAAGAGAGAAGTAGCAGGTGGAACTAGAGGAGTGAGGGGTGTGGAGAGAAGAAGGAGAACAATGTATTATGTCAAAAACATCAGTCAGCTTATACTCATCTATTACCATATTATGTACGTTACTATTGGTTCTTTGCAGGAACCTGATGTCCTAAATGTGGTGTAAATAAGAAAACAAGGGTAAAGAATTAGAGAAACCTGGTAAACACAGCATGACGTCTGCTGAACAACAATGATTTCTTCACAGTGTTTAAGCATAACTATGTTTCTAATGGCATATTTACAAATCCACATGTGCATCACTGCTGTGTACACAGTGTGGTGGGATGAAAATAAACAGTTTTGCCTAAAGCATCCTTTTTTCCCATCTAATTAAAATAAGTGACTCTAAAAGATATTAGTTGCTTCTAAAAGTCTAAACTGTTGTTATCCATAGCTCAACATTAAAGGGGTAATCCAGCGAGTTAATACCAGCTCCAGAAAGCTGGGAGACGTGCAGGAAACAGAAGATGCTGAGATATCCTGACTTTTAGTCCCCATGTCAAGTTCCAAAGCACTTGATCCTTCATTTCCCATAATGCATATTAATAGCATCATTCATCAGACCCTCTACAATAACCACAAACTGCAAGATTGCAGATTTTCTGTCAAATGTAAAAAGTCGTAAACATAACTCAAGATAACCCTAATGACATCACTGTGACATCATCAGGGTCATTTCTTCCAGACGCGAAAAAATCACAGATGACATTGTTCAGCTATTTTTCACAGGCTGAGTCTCACTCTGCGTGACTGGCCTTCATGTGTGAAATCGGTGGAATGCCTCTGTAAGAAAAAATGCATTTTATCACTGGCAGACTTGAAATGAACTAGCTTTGGTTCAAAAGAATTGTAAGGGATGACTGAGAAGTCTGCTCACTGACTAGTTGCATGTACAGTAAATGCTGGTTTTGCATTAACCACATCAGTAGCAGTATAAACTCATTCTCCAGTTTCCTGCCATAACCTGATTTCTCCCACTAACTCGGTTACTTATGTGCACGTAAACCTCGTCTCCCTCCTTACAGCTCGCTACATTCAGTCATATCCTGTTTGGTGGTAGAGCTCAGTTAAACTCACTTCCCCTTATACCCCCCTCTCTGTCTGACTCAGTCTCTGTTTCTTTCTTTCTGTAAGTGGTTAACTGAGAGAGAATAGACGGGGGGCATTCCAGCAGCCGCTGGCCAGAAAAACAAAAACAACCTCTCTCCATGGTGCGTCCCACCAACATCCTTCGTCCCCCTGCTTCCCTTCTTTTCTTCTGCTTTCCTTCCTCCCTCACTGATTCACTGCCCCTCTGCCATACCTGTCCTCCCTTACCCCAATCAGCCCTCTACCCCACGTGCCCTGTCCTCTACAGCCCTCCGCCCATCCTCCTCCCCCTCCCACTCCCCCCTGCCGCTGTTACATAAGCTTCCAGTCACAGATTCAGGCCATATCGCTGTTGATTTCCCCTTGTGTGTCTATGGGAGCCTCAACATCCAGGGCCAGCCTTTAATGAGGCCCCTACAAAGGCCCAGTGTGAGAGAGGATGACCCCAGCCAAGAGCACCCAGAGTTGGGCATCAGCTGCCCCAGGCTCTCCCTCCACACAAAGACGCCCACTGTGGACAGAGACCTGAAAGGGCATGGATGAAGAAGAGGGAAAGGGGGGGTGGCATAGAGGGAGGACATATCCTGTTCAAACAACTTAGAGAATGTGAGATAGAAAGATATCAAAAAAAATGAAACAGACGTATGACCTCATCACATATTGGTCGCTCCCATCAAGCCTTATGCTTCCTCCTCCTCCTCATTTCTGCTCTTCTGCCCATCCTAGCAGGAACAGTGAGACCCACCCTCTGCCAGGAGTTGTCAGTGTCTTCATCCTTCATGAATCATAAATCAGATTTGAACAGGCTACAAGGCTCTAGTCTGTCCCACAAATCCTCATCAGTAACCACCGGTTGCTCTAAGAGTGATTGAGGGCACTGGGGACCCACCCTTTTTGGAAACATTTGGAGGCGCTGATTGGAATCCAGGGCGGTTTGGAGCCAAGGGTGGCGAAGATAAGCGTGTTGTTATAGTTTGGGACACAACTGGTTGTTTAGAAACCACCTGAATGGATAATGAAAAGGAGCATGGACAAGTATAGGCTGGTTTAAGCTGTCCTTGGCATGGTTCTTTGAAATTGGTATATTATATGGCGGCGACGCTACTTCCTTCAGTCATCTGTCAATATCCCATATGCCTGTAAGAGAGGAGAAACAGGCTGGAAAACCAGAATTAGGTCTTGATTGAGAATTCTGTGAAAACTTAAATCTCACAACGGCGTTTTGGATCAGCTGAAACGATGACTCCTTGGCTTCGACTTGAGGACTTAAATTTTTACCTGGAACACATGCTCATGGATGTTTTGTAAGTTTACCCGTTCTTTCCTTTGTTTATTTTAATCACAGCACTTGCCTTATCTGCCATTTAACTGAAGCCTTTTAGTCTTCGTCACATTCTTCCTTCTCTCTTGTGACCTCTCTAGTGCATAATTTGCAGTTTGGAGACCAGAGGCCAACATATGTTCGTGCCTCTTTCCAGATGTTCTCTCATTAATTGGCAGAGAAAAAAACACTAATTAAACATCAAACTCCTGCACAGATAGGAGAATTTAGGAAATAAACTGACTGACCAAGAATCTAGCCTGGACTGCGTGGCTGTACAGCGACTCAACATGAGGTTAGCCCACTGAGTAAAGACTTTGGAATGTTAACTCAGCATGTGAGAACTTCATCGCCATCTCCAAAAGTATTAGAAATCAGATACTGGAAGCACTTATGCTCTCTGTGGTCTGCAAGCGTTCCCCTTGTATCTAACGGATAGGCATAAATCTTTTGATTAGGAGTGAATAAATCTCCCAAGTAAAGGAAGTGAGGATTGAGAATGAGGAAATGAGGATGAAAGAGGAATGAGCGAGAGGAAGGTCTGATGGATGCGATGATCAGGTTTCCTTACCCGTAGCTTGGTTAGAGGTAGATTACTCAGGCCCTGTGGTTTACAAAGCATTCGGGCTGTGGGAATGAAAAACTGCTCCACGCTGCATCCCTCACACACACACACAGGGTATACACAAGCAAGCACTCACTGCGTTTGGATACAAAAACATACTCATGTGCAGGCACACACAATCTACCTCTGTACAGACAAAAACACACGTTGTAAATCGACATCAAGTCCTGAGTCGCTTTGATCTCTGCCGGCTGCTGTAATGAGTTTGGTCGTTAGCTACTGTTTCCTTTAACATTGTTTACGTCACAGGCATCTGTTGGAGGGAACAATAATCTGTCCTTCCTAGGATATACAATAGCTTCCATGAACACTATCAGCACTCATTCTACTGGCCGGAAGGGCAACAATGTCACTGATATGCAGAGATTTCATGCCTGAATCCATCAACCTATTTTTGGAATTTGGTCATTTCATATATCCCAATAGATGATTTACTTATTTCAAACGTAAAATTAAGTAGCACTTAATGAAAAGGATTTGGATTATTCATGCACTGC
The DNA here is from genome assembly GCA_033238685.1 of Lates japonicus. Classification (NCBI taxonomy): domain Eukaryota; kingdom Metazoa; phylum Chordata; class Actinopteri; family Centropomidae; genus Lates; species Lates japonicus. Next base: position 20,916 of record BRZM01002212.1, read on the forward strand.
ATGTGGGATGGAAAAATGGAGTCAGAACATGCTTCCTTCCTCTACATTTCCTCTCAGCATCCTAATTGAACTGCTTATTATTTATTTCTCTAATTGCTGGAAGAAGCTGGAAAACAGGGTTATCTGGCCACTTTGCATACCTAAATGAGAAATATTCAAATCGCCTGCCCTTTCCAGCCTGGTTGCTTGCTGAGCATGCATATGGCATGTATTCTTCTACATCTTTTACACAATCGTTATGTAGACATGAGTTAAGAAGAGAATTCTATTTCAGTGAACCATCAAATAAAGGCAGGGTGAGTTAATACTTTTTTATGGGAAGGCTTACCAGCAGTAGATGTGTGTCATGGACCAGGCATTTTATACTACTGGCTTATTTTGATAAGAGGACCCAAAGAAGGGAGACAAAACAGTGATGCTATACTGTATACCTAACTTCTGGTATTAGAGTTATTGTGTTCGAGTGAATCCTCAGGGTGTCAGCATACATACAGTGTTAAACATTTCTGTGTGATTAGAGGAATATTGGGTTCATTATAAACGTGACAACTATGCTTCACCCTCTAGTAGAGAAGGACCTCCGGGCAGCTGGATACCAAAGCTATATTCAAGGAGTCGCATTAGCTATTTTTCATTACTTGCAGCCAGGCGCATATAGATGATGATTCAGAAAAGCCAAGAGGATCCGAGGCTGTGAACTTCCTTCCCCACAACCCTCTTTTTATTACAAGAAAAGGAGGTCACTGTGTTATTGCCTCGGTGCTAGCTGGGAGCTGGGGCAGGCGGAGTCATTTGTAGACTCTAGCTTTTCAGGGCAACACTTCACAGGCGTTATCCTTGATTAATGCACATGGCTGCGCATACGTACGTGGTTTCCAAAGTCATGCCCTACCAACCCAGAATTCCAGAAATCTTGTAAGAAAACCCATCAGAGTGTTAAAATGTGGTAAAATCGGCGTCATTTCAGAGGCAAATACCAGTCATTAGTGTTACTGCATATCTTGATTTCCATGACATTAGTGCCACGGTCTCATTCACACATACTTACCACATACACAGTGACAGGCTGAGATGAATAAAATAGTGACATGATCTGTCCTCCGACTTAAGTTTTATGTAGCTGCTGAAAAATGTCTATTCCTTGGCATCCTATGAGCTCCTACCAAAGCTGCTTAATGTTTTGTGTCGCTGGTCACTGAGCTGTGTAAGCTGTGAGAGGAAAGGACAGAGAGAGAGAGTGAGAGAGAGATGGCAGCTCCTCTTTCAGAGGATGCCTCACAATCTCTCACACAAGGCTGACAGTCGTCAGGAAATGAGCGGCGTGATTAAAATGGGTACAATCCTGTAGTTTAATTGAATCTCCTCCTCATGCACCCCCCCACCAGCGTCTCCCACCCCGCCAGTCACTCTCCAGCCAACATCCCATCGCTACCATCCAGGCCTGGGCAGAGCTAAACATCCCTTCTCACTCTTCTTCCTCCCAGATCCCTTTTTTCTCCCTCCTCCATCTCCCCTTCTTTTCCTCGACAGAGGTTCCTCAGCTGGATAGGATTGTTTCCATCACAGCTGTACTACACTACTCCCTTTGCTCTTTTCAATCTGTCTCCTCTCTCGCGTATAAAGCACTAGTTCATATCTTTGGGAGAGCTGGTCTGCCACAAAGGGCCTGGGGTCTCGGCAGCTTTCAGTCTGCCAGGAGGAACAAACGTGATACTGATGCAGGAGCTCTCTCCACAGTGGCGGCCTCACGACATTATGTAGTATGTGGTAATCGCAACCAATGCGCGTACATATAACCTATTCTCAAGCACAATATTCTCTTTGGTGTGCTACCAGATGTTGATTCAGATTGAGGCTATTGACTGGTTTGTATATGTGGCCACTCTCTTGGCAATAGGTGCATCCCTGTTAAAACTGTGTTTAATTATGAGCTGACCTCCTCCCTCTTTTCTCCTCTCCCCTCATCCTCTCTCTGTCTCTCCCTCTGGCTCTCTCTCCCTCCGCCCCTAACAGTTTCCTTGATCCATCCACAATCAAGTAGTGGTGACCATTCGGTATAGAGGCTGAAGTCATAGTGTCAAAGTCTCAGCACAAGGCATAACTGAAAATTTCCGACCTTTTCTCTGCAACATTGCCCTTTTAAATATAAAGCTGATGTATTTCTTATAGTGAACAAATCCATGTGCAAACCTTCAGCAATGGGCCCCAGTCCATACTGAAGAAGAAATTTTGAAATGTAAAAGCTCCTTATATATATAGTTTTTTTTTTTTTTTTTTTAAATAGTAATTACCTAAAATAAATAGTGCTCTTGTTGGGAAGTAGTTTCCAATTTGCAGATTAATACATGTTTTAAAAATATGAAAAAATATAGAGACAGAGTGACACATTATACAAGGCCTGGGAAAACATTAGTACCTCCATAGTATAGATCACATTTGAATAACCGTCAGACTTAGCAATCAAAAGAGATGTTTCTCAGTTTTCTGCCTCGATGATCTTCTCTGCAGATTCAGCCAAATGAATAAGAAAGAGACAATTATCATAAACTTGATCCTTTTTGTAATACGACTATAAACTACTGCTTCGTATCATTCATCCTTCAATTTCCATCATGCGCATGATCCAGATTCTGATATCAACCAGTTTCCAATACACTGAGAGAGGTTTTCCACTAGACTTGGGAATAATTCAGAGCCTTAGATACTATTGCTGGGCAAATTGCGTATTCCATTCAAGATCCTACTTTTCTCTCATAATAGACTACTGATTGGCCCATTGGAATGATATATTCTATTTATTAAGGCATCAGTGACTATATAATACTAATATAGATCTGGATGTGGACTGCACACAAAGATTTAGTTACTGTATATTATTTTCAGGGCAATGTCAGCACATCTTGTTGTTTTAGAAACATAGCACATTCGTTTGTCTACAGTCTTTTTTGGAGCCAATAGCTGAAATGTTAATCATACTGAAAGACACACAAGCAGGTACTTAAAGTATGTGCTGACACACATACGCACAGTCACTACAGCAGGTTGAAACCCAGATATGCAGAAGCGACACAGGACAACTTGTCGGTGTTTCTAAATCTCTCTCAAAATACAAATGTGTCCCAGTTACAATGAGTCACACAAATGTCCCCATTCCTCAAACTCATGGGCTATCTGTTGCCTTTCTGAGCATGTAGAAGTGTTTCCCAGGCCTTCTTACACAGACACTGCTGAGGGGATGATAATTGAAGTGGATGCTCCCCTGTGGAGAAGTCGTATGATTGGTTCTGGCCCACTGTGGGGTGGGAGGCCCCTGCTTTCTGCTCATCTCACTCTCATGAGGATAGAGGCAGACAATACTAACTTATACCTTAGGCGCAGACCAAAGCAGGCGGTGAGAAATGAACAGATGCAACTACCATGGTGGTATTGTTTGGGTGGTGTAACTGTTTATCTGTGTTTTCTGCACAATGCCGCTGCAACTCAACTCTTTTGTAATTTGGAGGTCTTAGGCTTGGCACCCCAGCGCGCTTCCTGCCTGGGATGGGGGCGAGGAAGTCCTTCAGGGGGCATTTCATAAACACACCCACCCACACACACACAAACACAGTGGTGGGACCATAGGGATGAGTCAGACGGCGTGGGCGAGACTGGCTGGGTTATCCCAGAATGGGTAATGCGTAACAATGTGATTCTACAACTGAGAACCACTGCTTCTTATTATTACATCTACAAACAAGAGCGGAAGAAGCCAGACACACACACACACACACAGGCTGTGTAGAAATAAAACAGACAATCCAGATGCTTTGTTTACCTCCATATTAGCATCTCTCATAACCAGGTAGTGATTTCCCTCTTTTATTTCTTTTTCTTTCTCTCTCTCTCTCTTCTTACGCTGTTTTTTCTTTAATGTATTAATAGCTGTTAGTTCATTTTAAGGGGACCCAGCTGCTGTGAACAGATCCAGTACAGTAATACATGTCAGAATCCCAGATTTCTTGTATTTTCACTCATTTATACAGTTTTGTGTTCACATATTTTTGTTACAAGTGTAAATCCCATTTGCCTTTATTTCAGTATCCTTGTTGACTGAAATGGGTCATTGTGCATCTAGCCTGAGGCATCAGAATAGTAACATGTAGTTTTTCTTTCTTTTTCCCCTCTGTAAGACGAGGGCTATCACCTCACAGGATTTGGCGGAATTTCCAAAAATCTTTAAAGGGAAAAAATGGGAGCTGAGGGAAGACAACGAACACAAACCATTCTTAAACTGTTCAATTAGGAGGTGTATTGTCATCTCCCTGTCAGGTGTCATACACAAAATCACCACAGCTCCCGAATCCCAGCAGTGGCAGTTAATCTCTGTCATCACAATCTGAATTAACATCAAATACCACAGAGGTACCAGCCACAGTTCAAATAGAGAGAAATAGGTAAAATCTTTTGGTTTCCTGTTTTCACTTCATCACTGTATCATCAGTAGACCTGGATGTCTGCAGGCGAAGTTTATAAATAGCCCTCTGATAATGTTTCTCCTTGTAGGCCTGATCCAATCACACACTGATGTGGGCCAGAATTATTGAATAAATAATGCTGACTGGGGATTACCGCTGCAGATGATTTTCTCCTGTGTGCCTGTCGCTCGGTTTTAGCACAATGTGTGTGTGTGTGTGTGTGTGTGTGTGTGTGTCTGTATGTGTTTTATGTCTGTGTGTCTGTATGTGTGACATATACAGTATAAGCATCACTAAATCCGTCAAGGATCCTCCCCTTGAAATTATATGAGGAGGGTGGAAGCATTTGGTTTATCATTTTTGACTGGTGGCTTTAATCTGATCTTATACCCCGTGACCCCCAGCATCAAATCACCTCACCAACTGTGATAACCTAGCTAAATCTTACTGGTTATAATCCACAGCTACCCGACACAACTACCTAACCCACTGAAATGTTTGCCGCGTTACACTGAACCTGCTGTACATGTGCCTGCATATGTGCATATGGGACATCATCTATTATATGCCTGCATATGTGTACATATGTGTTGATCCACTAGTTAATCAGCTGACAGTTTCAGTAATTGATGTGCAGAGGCAGAGCAGAGCTCAGCAGTGAGTGATGATGAGAATATAACCAGTAAAGTCCCACTGGGTGCAGCTGTAACTCATAGGTCAATAGCTTTAATGGATATAAAGACCATATAGTGGATACAGAGGACTGACTCAGCTCGGCTGCAGCCATCATGATGAAAGATCTCTGGAGACCTCACAGCCAGGAGTCCACTGCTGTCACAGCTTTGTGGGAGGAAAAAAAAAATCAAGCCAATTCTACACTTTTCTGCCATGAACAATGAATCAGTGATAGAGATGATCGATATTTTGCATGCACGGTGTTGTGTGTGCTCGATTGCGGGGATGCATGTCTGTGCATGTGTACGCTCCTTTGTCCTAAGACCCGGGCATTTGCAGGAGAGAAAGCTGGATGTGGGATTTCAAAGATAATCTCCTACCAGATGGCAAAACATGTCCCATATTCCTTTTGAGGTTCCCATGGTCCCTAAGACTGGGTGTGTGTGTATGTGTGGTGGGGGTATGTAGGAGATAATTATTATTGGATCACGTGACACAGCGCGTATACTGTAACAGCCGTAACATCACATTAATCCAGTGACCTGGTTAAGCCCCCAACTGAAGGAAGTGGTGAGTGTGAGAGGCAGAGGAGGGGAGCTGCCAGAGAGCCTGGAGAAGAGAGAGAGGAGAGAGATAAAGCCGCACTCCTCTCCCTCTCTCACCTCTCACACTCATTCCTCCTGAGCGGCAAGAGTGGGAGCATAGCTAGGCAGAGCAACATGGGCAGTTTTAACACAGGAGAATAGAGGCAAAAGGACACATAGGACCCGATTGTGGTACCTCACAAATACACACACACACATTCACAACACACAGGTTTCTTTCTCAAAACACACCTTGCGCAAGCTGGCATTGAACCCGGCTGCCAGGCTGGGCGGGACATGAGGACACCACCTCCTGCTTCGCACACATGCTCCCACACCCACGGACACACACTCTGGAGGCGTACTATGGTGGTCAAGGTGCGGTGACATACCCAGGAGAACTCGCGTGATGCTGAAGCTGCCGGTGGGGACTCCTCACCGGAGGAACAGTGGAGAAGGTAAGACACAGCTTCCCTCTTTTCTCCTCCTCTTCTCCTTCTTCTCTGTTTGTCTCTCTCTCTCTCCCTCTGTGTGTGACCGTGTCTTGCCGTGCTGTTGTGTGTGTCAAGTGGGATTTAAAGGTTCACAGCTAATCCAGGGCAGTATTAGATTTGAGTTGGTGGAAGGCAAGTCAAGAGCAAAGCTTTAATCCCTCTACAGTGAGCACCTCTGTGTGTTTTCTACTCTTCTGACAGGTCAGGTCTATCAGTGCCTACCACTCAGTCTGTCTCTGTCACTGTTAATGTATTCCAATACGCCGTCCTCGGTTTTCAGTTACAGGAAGTCTCGCATGGGAGAGCTGTCTTTGAGTGCAGCTTGTTTGCCTGTCACTGTCAACGCAATTGAACTGACTTGAGGACATGAGTAAGCTTCCTTTTTTTTTTTTTTATCAAGCAAAGCCGCACACCAGCTCGCCTTCAGCTTGATTTAAAGTGCTGGATCCTGTCTGGCCGGGCTTTGAGACAGCGAAGGCCCCCAGTGTTTTATATATGTTGCGTAAATCTGCTGCGGTGTGAGCTAGGGATGAGAATAGCGGTTTCAGCTAACCCTAGACGTGGAATGTACGTTGCAAAGTTAACCTTTATGTCATTGTAAAGACAGGCTGCAACCTGGGTGATTCACCCCTCTGCTCTCTGGCAAAGTTGTTTTGCTCTTACAAAGGAAACTGCGTGCACACGCGTGAACTGTCTTAACTACGCAAGTTTACAGCTGTGAAATTTGTTTGCTTGTGTGTGTGTGTGTGTGTGAAATTCCTTGCTCTACAGCGTGTCAGCAATCTTTCATGTTGTAAGACACGCATTAAGAATCAAACTTAAGTATAGAGTGTGTGTTCAGGTGGTGAGCTCTTCTGAACTGCTTTCCCAAACCATGTGGTGTATATAGGATCTGGTGTAAGTGATTTCATCTCTCTTTTGAAATCTCAGCTTTCTCACTTGATGTAATGTGACTTCGTTCATTAACACAGCTTTTGAGTGAATGTGACTTCTAAATGCCATGAGCTCTTCACAGAATCCCCAGTCTTTGTAGTTCTCTTTGATTGAATGTGTGCACAGAGGATACAGCAGTACACACAAGCACACACACACCATACATACTTTACACATGCTATCATAAATTACACCGTGTAGTTACTGTATATTGGATGAAACCAAGCTTTTCGCTTTAATAAGCCCAGACATACATATTCTCACACTGCTTCAACACAAAATAACTGCTATAACCCATCTCCATACACATAAATACATAAAACACAACCTGATTCCTTTGCGAGGGCAGCTTTTTATACGTAGAGCACTGTAGGTGAGTAAGAGACTTGAGAGGACTGAAGTCACAGGCAATGTAAGTTTTGTTTCTGATCCTTTTGGTCTCTTTTCCAAAGACTTCAGGTTGAGTGTCTTTAATTTTGTGGCTGGTAAATTAATTTAACATGATCTAACTAAATCTGTCTGACTGTCATAATAGCGGCAATTGGAGAAACTAAGTATTCACTTTTGCTTTTGAGAGAAGTAATTGCTACTGGTTGATTGGCTGGTGCCTGTGCGTGAGCACACAAAAACCTACCTCACTCAAATCACGCATAATTAATGTGGAAAAGCAGTTTTCTCACACAGGAATGGAGGTCTCTCTCTCTCTCCTGATTGCATTCCCATTCTTCTTGCAGCCAGCTGTGTGCAGACAGACTGAAGTGGGGGGATTACTTGTGATTTATGCACTCACTCACATTGTGTGTACTGTTGTGTTGGAAATATGACTAGACAGATGGATGTGCATCAGCTGGTGTGCAAGGTAGATACATCAGATTTTCAAGCAAGGTATCTATCAAAACGCACTCGGAGCAGGGGACAGTGTTTAATAAATCGACAAAGGCATTTTAAAAGGAGAATTTAAATCATCAGACTGTCGGCTACAGTTCCTCTCCTCAGTGATGGCAGGTGAACAAAGCTCAGTGATCTACAGTTTCTTCCCGGAGGCTCTGTAAAGCTGACTGTCTGTTGAGTTATGACTTCACCTTCCCATGTCTCGCTGAGGGCTCTGAAATACTTTCACTTCTATACACAGCTGCAGCTTTGTCCTGCTCCTGACTTGTCATGTTAGATAACTCATTAATTTATCATCCACGTCCATATATACAACTATGTGAGCTGCATGCATACATGAAAAAAATTGACAAAATCTGTATCCATGTGCAGCTAGTGGCAGGAGGGAACATTGTAAATGAAATGTTCATTGCTGCGGCGTAGATCGAATTAAAGCATTTCGCGCGCGGAAGCCTAGTTCCACGTCCCTCAACATTTCCCAGCAAACACGCAGGCTGTTACATCCCCACTGGCTAAACCCTTCAAACGCTCCAAAACCATTAGCATTGGTAACTTGTTGAAAGATATTTTAAATAAAACCTCAGTTCCTTTTTACTTACCTTCTCATCTGTGCTATTCGCATAATAATGCAGATGAATTGTCTCACGTCTCGCCCGGGAAGTTTCTGATGGATGTGAGTTTCTGTCACAGTTAATTGAAGTAGCATCTACAGAGAACATAGCCATCTTTGTTCACGGTCAACAGTGACACATCTGAATTAAAACACGCCTCGTTAATCGCTTGAGAATAATAAAGAGAACAAACTTGATTCATGGATCATTTCTATACCTCATCTTCCCCTTCAACTCCTCGTTGCTTAACAGCTCAGAAATCCAGTCTTCATATCTAGACTTGTCATACCTGTCTCCCCCACCGTTCTCCCTTTCTCTCCATCTTGCATAATTTTCAACAGTTTGAGAAAGTAAAAGTGGCAGCAATGAAAAAAGTGTATCAAGAATGGACTAAAATGGGATGGAGGGCTTATAAATAGTCTAGCAAAACACTATATGTTGACAGTATAATACAATGATGATAAATTGCACAGTTATTTGTTGACAATTTAAAACAGCTTCTTTTGGGGGATGTTTTCTGTATAGATTACCTCTGTAGACAGACTGAATTAGGGTTATCCTCCTCCTTTGTTATCCTGCTATCGCGTTAAGCGCCAGTTCTTTTCTGAAATTAGAACAAAAACAACAAACGACAAAGGAAGACTGGATGTTTGTGTGTTTATGTAATGTGTTACTCTGTGTGTTTTTTGGGAGGGGTTTAACAGGCGAAAAACATTTCAGATTTTAGGAGGCTGAATCGCTCTCCAAAACATGTTGTTGTCAGGGGCACCGCGAAGGCGAGGTTTAAAATTGGAGGGTGGATCACTGTCAAGAGGAAAAGTTCACACAAGTACACACACACACATACACACACACACACACACATATATATAGAGGCGTGTACATGTTGGCTTAGATTCATGAGCGGGGGAGGAATAGCATGACTGTAATTTTACCGTAGGCCTGAAAGTTAGAAGCTGGCAGACAGAGTGAGGCAGGAATACTAGTAGATCCTGGGTACCTTTAAACATTTAGTCTCGCCAATCACAGAAAGGTCAAGCGCTGGACACTTGTTTCTCATCAGGCTGATCTAATTGTTTTAAATTATTAGAGTCAGGATTCATTTAAGCAGCCTCTGAGTTGACATGAAACCAGAACAACATTGGAAATAAGTTTCAGGTGAATTTTTTACCAAATAGCTGATTTTTTTCCCACCTTCAATCTGCTCGGCCTCGCTACAGTATTGATTCCAGGGATCTCAACTACCCCCCACCCCTTGGGACACTTGGGTAGAGGAAAGCATAGTCAGCCTGTGTTAAAGAGACAAGAACCCGGGGAAGGGAGGGAAGAAAGAAAAGAAAGAAGGTAGAATAACTGCAGCTAAAGGCTCCTGAAGGCCCCTCTGCTGCCACACCCCTGTCGGCATGAGGGGACCCCCTTTTCTCCCCAAGGCAGCTCAGAAGGAAAAATGTTTTTGAGCAAGGGAGGAGGAGGAGAAGGGGGAGACAGGGAGACTCACCCTTCTCTCTCAACCCCGTCTCTTTCATCCTCTCCGCTTGATTTTTTTTCCCCCAATCTTTGTTCTACCATCAAAATCAACCCGCAGACCTATGGACACACTGCACAACAATATGCGAGTTCAAAGTAAATCTGTACAGGCGTGATGTAATGAGAGATGATCGCCCATTGACTGTGAGTGAAAGGCTGAAGGCAGTGAGCTGCTGATAATGTGTTTTCTCTATGGAGACAGTTTGCTAGCAGGGTAGCTATGGTGAGTGGACTCTTCTGTCCTCTGCCAAAACATCTCCACGTGGATGGATGGATGTGTGCGTGTCTGCGTCTGCTTGTGTGTGTTCCCATCTCTGCCACCTCCTTGCACTCAGAATAGTTTCTTCGTGTCTGCTCTATCTATTCTCCAGAAATGACTGCATGAGATCCTTTTTAAGAAGAGAGAGACAGAGAAAGAAAGAAAGAAGAGGAAAAAGGCAGTGGGTTGATGGGAAGGAGTCTGTTGAATTCCATCTCCCCAAAACAGGATCTTGGAGACCCCAAATGTTCCTGAAATATCCCAGCACAATCTGTGCCTTTGTTAGACAGAATATACGACTCGAGTGAGCAGGCCTGTCTGTGACTCACTCATATGAAGGGAGTTTATTCATAGGTTTTGTCGTGCTTGTGTGTGTATGTTGTGAGTTTGTGTATGAATCCTGCTGTGACAGAATAAGAGAGAAATAAAAAAAGACAGTTGGGGAGAAAAGAAAGAATGTGCGTTCAAGAAGAATATGTCAAACCTGGGACCGTGTGTGTGTGTGTGTGTGTGGGCGTGTGTGTGTGTGTGTGTGTGGTGAGTGGGTGTTCATGGTGACAAAGAGACAGAGCGGAAGGTTAGAAAGAGAGCAAGTGGGGGTGCAGCCTCTTGTTTTCCCGATGGAGTGTACTGCAATGTATAGTAATCTTTCATTAATATTTATCTGCCAGGCAAAGTGGAAGAATGATTAGCGAAATCGTGTGTATGTGGCGTATGTGTGTGCGCATGTCACTGGCGAGCATCCCTTTAATGCCGCGATGTGTATATAGTATATTACAACATATAACACATGAAGTAGGTCAAGTTTTATACTTAAAGAGACTAACAAGTCCCGATAAGCAAGGTTTGTGTCATCGTGGGGTAGTTCACTGCACACAACGCACAGTAAACAAGTAGTTTAGTTTCATTATTCTGAGCACACGTATGTATGGGGGATCCAAAACACGGCATGCATCGTTCTTTCTCATACACACACACATATAGACATGTGAGCTCCCTGCTTTCATCCCTCTCCAGCCACATTGCGTTTGGTTATTGATTTCCTGCTTGCCTCTAATACAATCACATTAAGCTAGACTGATCGAGATTGAATTTCAGACCCGGCTCTATACCGTATGTCATATAATCTCTATCGGTGATACCACAGTGGTGTGTGCGATATTAACAATGTGTTTCAAATGGGCCTATGGTGAATTAAGCCTGCAAAAGAAAAATATGCCAGGTTTATTGTCGTTTAAAATTTAGTAAAGAACAGAAAAAGTGCGTGAGTGCTAAAACGTATTATCCGCTGCACTGTACTCTCTTCTACACACAACTGTTTTAGTGAATTTGGGAGCCAAAATTGCCTCAGTTGCGAATATTCTTGTGAATTTATAGCGTCTGTGACCATTTCCCTCCACTGCTCTCCCTCTCTAGCCTCTCTCTCTCTCTCTCTCTCCGACACTGCCTGCACTCTGGTACCGCGCCCGGCTAGAAGATCAGAGAAGCGGGAGAGAATTGAGATAGAAGTATGAGGAGATGAAGGGTGAGACAGGAAGAGATGGAGGCAGGAGAAAGTATTAGGGGTGGAAGAATACAGAGACAGGGGATGAAGAGTTTTACTTCTGATCCCCTATTCCTGTCTAATGTCAAGACTGTTGATGAACTCACAACTGGCCGGGGTACAGATTTTGAGGTTTATTCATCATCGTTAATAATAATGGATGAATATGGGGAAAGAGAGATGAAATAGCACGCAGATTATCCCACTGTTTGTGTCAATTCCATCTGTCAACACAATTGCTGATTGTAAATCCCAAACAGCGTCTTGTCCTCTCCGTCTTATTACTGTGGTAATGGCCGGGCCAGCTGGCGCTCCAAGCGATGTCTATTTTACGTCGCTTACAGCTCAAGCGACCTTTCCCAGGATTCAGCAGGACATTGCAAACACATAGAATCATGGGAACAGTGCACTGTCATACTAACTTCCCACCTCCCTCTACCACAACAAATATTTACACCTTGTAAATTACACTGGCTGAAGGTGAATGTCTCAGCCCAACCGTGCAACTCAACCGACCTCTGATTCATTTTGGAAAATTCACACTATGGGGATGCCGCATTCTCATGGGTTTCTCAAGGCAGCAGTGAGGCATAGCGTGAGGCCCTGAGATGGAGGGATGGGAAACTGGTGCTGTGGATAGGTGATATGGAGCATGTGGTTGGTAGAAATTAAAGAAAAATTTTAAAAGATGTGAGTTTATTGCATTACTGGAATTAGGTTTTTGTATAATCGTTTAATTAGCCATCTGTGCAAAAGAAGTAGTGCCTGACGAGAGAGAGAAAGAAAGAAAAATAGAAAGTGTCCCACTCACACAGTCCAACACAATTAGTATTCATTTTTCTCATTGTGGAAAAGCTAAAATATTACTCATGATTGTAGCCGACTTTCAGTAACAAACAAAATGTTATGAGCATCATTCAACAATTTGCATTCACACACACTCACACATGTCACAGCACTAACTCAGTACAAATTGACCCCTTGCATCGATAAACCCCTCCATGAATCAAATGAGCAACGAAGGACATTTAATCCTGCAGTCAGATTGGGTTAGAGTTGGCAGGCCAGTACTGTACAGTACAGAGTTATTGAATTCTCTATTGATTAAGGCTTTCTGAGAAAATGGAGAAGGTGGAAAAATGAATCAGTTGGCGTGTAAAACCATTAATTTTTTCTTTAAATGTTGCAATTGATATGTAAAAATCGTTAGTGACTCAGAAGATCCTTGGAGAGACTGCCAAAAGGTAGAAAGTATGTCTCTGTTTGACTTTAGAGTCATTTTTAACATTATATTACATAACACAGTGAGCACTGATCATTAAAGCTGTATTATTTCAGCAGGGCCTGTTAGCAGCCAAGTTTACCACTGAACTGGCAAGGATATACACACAGGCACTGTGGGCGCTGCAACCTGTATATGGGGGTTATATTGCTCATGTGGCCATTATTGCCAAATGGGTGTGTGTAATCAAATGTAAATAAAAAAGGTTCAACTGTGGATTTTATCTCAAATAAATGATTAAGTTTGATGTATAATCATTTATATTACATTCCTCTCACATTCTGTGTGTGGCGTTGGTTGTTTGGAGTTAGTGGGCCGAGTTGGATATTCTTTCATTTTGGAAAATTAGGTAAGTCAGATCAGGATACTCCAGCCTGGGAAAAACTTAGCTCAGAGGAAAAATGCTTCCTTTTTAATAGCATTCTGGCTGAAATCCCAGTGCTGATGAAAGGAATTTTTATGCTCATGTCTTTGGAGACCAAATGTCCAGCGTTTTCAGTTCACTGACTAATAACTTTTGGTCTGTGTGCATGAATGCATGCTTGTGTATAGTGTGCGATGCGGCGTGCGTGTGTGTTGAGTGTTTCTCCTGCATAGATTTAGAATGATGAGCGTACAGATGGTGTCCAGCCTGACCAGGTGTGTGGGGCCGTGTGCAGCCTGTGAGCACATCCCTCTCTCTTCGACAAGTGAGGCAGTGAAGAGAGAGAGAGAAGAGAGAGAGAGAGAGAGGGGTGGTTGGGTCTCCATGTGAGCTGCAGTATGAGGTGTATCGCTTTAAAACAACTACCAGTCAGGAAGACAGAGACCGGCTGCATTTCCTTGGTAGGAATGTTTGTGTTTTGTGGCGCTGAGACCAATGGACAGAGGGTTGCGTTGCTTCAGTGAGAAGGAAGGAGAGAGGGAGGAAGAGGGAGAGAAAGGTCAGCAGGGGACCACTAGCTGTGTGGGACTGGGCAGAAGGACTAACAGGGTTTGCGGCCTTGAGGAGGCATCAGACCGCTGAATCCCAGAGAGACTGAGAGGACAGAGAGGGACAGAGGCAGGAGAGGAGGAGGGAGAGAAAGCCACAGGGTTATCCTGTCTCACTGTGGCTTACCTCTAGAGATGACAATTATTATCTATTGGCGCTAAGTGGTATCAAGAGGACAATAAATGCTAATCATATCTTCTCGTACCTGGGTCTCTGTGGATTTTACCTGTAGCGGCTCACCTGTGCAAATAAAGGTTTGCTTTATTTGGATATCCTACTGACATCAACTCTGCAACCACTGTACCTCTGGGTATGTGTCTCTCATCACAGAGAGCTGGTGGTCAGTGCAGTAATAGAGCAGTCTTGTTGGGTCTAGGCGAGGTGGTCTGTACTCGGCAGGGTCTGCTGTGGACTCTCACCTCCACGGCCCTCCAGCCTTGGTGTGCATTGCAGACCTTCTGGTCCCCTGCACCCTGTGCACACAGGTGTGTTTCAAGACCCACTCTACCAGGTAGGCTGCACCTCGCATACACACAGAATCGTGGCCATCCATGCATTCAAACCATTTCTCGCACAGGACATTTGGTGGTAATTTTAAACCTAAATAAATTCAGATCCGTCGAAGATACTTCAATAAGGAATATATTTACAGTGTCTGCATGCTGTACTGCCACCTGTGGAGTTCTTGGATATCTGTTTGAAACTATTATAAATGAACAATTCCACACTGTGGTATTAAGGCTTGGGTTGGACACAGAGAGGCAGGAGTGAACAGTGAAGTGCTGCAGGCCAATTGTGTCCTTCAGGCAACAGACCAGGGCCAGAGACAGGAGGCAGGGCAGGGTTAAACATGACTGATTTGTTTCATTAAGCATGGAGGACATAACTAGGTTAGATCTTGTGGTGGTGTTCCTTCTGGTGAAGTGGACACATCACAGCTATTTATAGTTTTATTAACACATTGCTCCGTGCATGTGGAGAGTTGCCCCACAAAGATTAATCTGTTGCATTGAAAAAGCTGCTTTGTTTACACCACTGCTCCTTTGTTGTTGTTGTTGTTGTTATGCTCAGGATGCAAAGCCTTAACAGGGAAGTTGCGTTGCTAGGGTCGCTATTAAGGGGCGGTAACTAAGCTGTTAAGCTGGTAAGTGTTCTTTAGATATGTGAAGAGGAGGGATGCTTGCACAAAACACACACAGACACTATTTTAAAGGCTGCCTGGTCACCATGTCTCCATGCGTCTTACACATTTAATCTGACTCTGATCGCTACATGTGTCAGTTTGCTTTAAGAAAAACTGTTTGACTGCTTTGAATTGTTGCAGTTGCTTCATTAGAACCAACTGCGTCTTTTATTGCCTTGTGTTTGTCTGGCTGTGATTCAGCAAAATGGTCGCTCAGTATTCACTTCCATGTCTGGATCAGTACTCTGAGCTTTCATGGGCCATTAGTATTCCCGGTGTCTCCCCTGCCCTGTGTACGGCTGGCACCACCAGGACAAACAACAGTCTCACAGAGAGACTCACCAGGCCTGTTGCTAGATAACAGACCACACACTGCTGCTCAGCCCAAAATGATCAATGAAATGCTTAAATACATGTGCATGCACACATGCTATGTGCACATAAACATGAGCACTCTCCTCGCCGTATGTGTTTCCTGCCTTTTGTCTAATTCCCCTTTATTCTCATGAGGGGAATAAGCTGGATTATTATTCTAACTTTTGTCTTCACCTGTGTTTTATCTGGCTCCTAAGTTTAAGCATCCTGAGGAAGGTAACACAATCAGAGGAAACTGAAATAATATACAGAGCCTCCCTAAAACCAAACCGTCCTGGTTTAGAGACACACAAATGTCTGAAAGAGCCACGCTAAAAAACACTTATCAAACAGAGGGTGTTTAACACTTTCCCAAACATCCTCTGGAGCGAGCTTTGATAAACCAACAATATCTCCCCGGCCCGATGGTGGTATTGAGAAAGAGCAGTTAATAGTGGAGGGGTTTCAAAGGCAGGGGAGGGAGGGTCAGTGTGTCAGGCTGCAGGATGGGGATATCCTGGCTCATTGCACTGCCTCTCCGCCCGGCTTCCCTCTATTACTGTTAATGGATACCCAACTCACACAACAACACACACACACACAATGGAGAGAGAGAGAAATGAGAGAAAGAGAGCAAGACTGAAAGAGAGACTGTGCCTTTATGTTTTATCGCCTGTTTCCACTTTCTCTACTTCTTTTCCAACCTTCTGTCCCCTAAATGAAAATACATTTCCACTCCAGTGCTGATCTAAACCTATAATATCTAACCTCCATGTCTCTTTCCTTTCTGACTTTCTTTCCCCCTTACTTAAGTGCTTCCTTCATATCTTATTTAAGTCTCTCTCTCTTCTCTCTTTCAACTCTCACTGGGAGGCATCCACATCACCAGCAGTCCTACATACTCAATCAGGACACTCGCTCAGATATTTTCCACTGTATGACACATATGTCAAGGTGATAATATGTTGCGTGGAGCAAGCCGCCGTGTGTGACTGAGCTGTGGAGGTGCATCCACGGCACACTTTGCAATTCCTCGTGAAATGTTGTTTGCTCACGCGGATATGCGTATATTTCTCGTGAAATGACGCATGTTCACACTCTCATACATCAGGCTGAGTAATATTGACTCAACAGCCACTCAGTCACATTTTTCCTCTGGTGGTGTGACCCTTTAAATAGGAGTTAGCACAGACATTCGATAAAGAGGGCAGTGTCTAACTGTGCTGTGTTAGACAGTGTCTCTGGGTAATTGTTTGTCATTTCTCATATTTGCTCTCCATTGGCATTGATTTCAGCTGTGTGCTGTGTACTGTATCTTTTGCTCTCATTTTCTCACCAGCCCCTCCTTCTTTTACCCCATCCCAAAAGGCAGAGATCTCCTGCATGGGGAAGAAAGCAGGAAGTAAGGACTATAGCAAACACAGGTGGCTGGACTTCCCCTGAGTCGCCAAAATTTTGTATTTGCAATCATTGCTGTCCTGCAACTCACATGAGCCTCTACCAGCTCATCATTCTTGAGAATACCAAGTAGTGTTGTTAATGAAACTCATCCTCAACAGAGTTCAACATCCTGTAGATCATGTCAGACTTGACAAGATAAACATCCTAGATAGACCCAGTTTATTTCTGTTATAGCGCTTGCGCGTAACAGTAGCTGACAAGGCTGGTTCTCTCCCAGTGGCAAATAAACCTGATCAAGCTGTTCCTAGCACAATCCCCGAAAAGTTTTATACATATTTAAATCTCATTATCTCATCTATCATACACATATTCATTCGCCTTACTGCTGTGTTGGTTTATGGAAACTACTGCTGCATTGGATGGGACTGAGCCAACATAGTTTACTCCCACCAAACTCATGGACCTGTTTCCTGTGAGAATAGCTCTGTCACTGATCATATTCCTTTCTCGCTGGTCCCAGTCCATTATGATGCGAAGCAGAGGGCCTTGGCAGGACCCTAAAATAACGGATCGCACAATCCTCCCTCTGTCTGGAGCTGGTTCATTGTATCTGTTGAGTTACTTCTTTTGTTTGTGGTCTGATAAGCTGGCTCTCAGGTAAAACCCTAGTGTTTTTTCAAGCAAGTGGATTTCTTCTTCCAGAAAAGTCCGCCCATGAAGTGCCAGCAGCTCCCTGAATCAGAACATGACTTCTTTCGATTCCGGTTGTTAAGTCTCCTGACTCGTGTTCAATTTATCATCCATTTGTTCTCATGTTCACCAAAACAGATGTCAATATAGACAGGGATACATCCTGAAAAGGAAATTTGCGTGTCCCAACCCCTTATAATGTATTTTCCTGTCTTCCGGCCAAGTAATTATAGAGTTAGAGTTGAACATGACTTCCTGCTGAATTTTGATCACCATCCTTGTCTGGCAGCCATCTTTGTTCTCATTGCCAGATTAGGATCTGTATGTGAGAAAATCTTTTCCCAGAACCGACAGAGAAGTTTGGTGAGGAGGTAGAGGCCTGAGCCGGACACTGTCTTAAATTTTTCCAGTGCCTTTTTTCTCTCTCTTTTCTCTTTTTTGTAGCAAATTTTCTAATTTGTTTTCAACTAGCCGGAGGCATGTTTTGTGTTGATATTCCCGCATAAGGCACACACACGCTCCACACACACACATAAACACCCCTCTGTGGAATTCTGTTGGTGGTTGTAGCCGTTTACAGTGTCTCCCTGAGATAAGGTCTTATTTGCATAGTTTGTCTGGAAAGCATTTCCACTTCTCCATTCCCAGGTTTATCAAATACCCAGTGTGTAAGTGGGTGTAAATGTGTGTGTGCGTGTGAGAGGGAAAAGGAAGAGGGCAAGGCTTGCGCTGGTGTCTGAACTTAATAAAAATGATCTCCTCTGTGGAGATTCATCAGCCAGTTCAACCGTGAAACAATTTTCTTGCAACTCCATAAATCGTAAATCCTTGATTAAAATTTTATCTGTCATTCATATTTTGTTGATATGGATGTGTTAATGGAGTCTTTTGCAGATTTCTAGTCTTGTTACATGTTAAACATTTCAAACATGACAACCACCGCCCCACCCATCATGTAGCTACTGTCATTTGTTACTGTACCATAAGCTTCTTAGCCGTTGCCAGAGTCTAATTTCTCTGGTAAAGTGAGAATACAGTATGGCTATTTGTTCAAGATGGCAACTCCTTGATTAATTACAGGCTTTTGAGTGCTCACACACTCGCTTCCTCATACACATACACACTTATCCCCAAAGGGACCCAATCTCTGATTTAGGCTGGTAGAATGAAAACAGCAGGGTATTCCCTAGTTTGGCGAGGCATCACCTAGTGTTACATGACACAAAACATCCGGAATATGATTACTGACGGTGTTTTGATTTCAGTAAGCTGCAATGAACTCTTTCCCAGATATCAGTTGCCATGTTGGAGACTGTTCGGATATTAAACACGATAAAACATGCGAGGTTGCAATATCAGCTGGCTATATTGGAGGGCCAAGTTGAGTGGGCCCACTTGATAAATCTGGCTGGTATCCCTCTAAATCCACTCTAAGTGTGTCTCTGAGTTGTGGCCAGAGCTAGGTAGTGGCCGTAAGCGGATATGAGGTTGGAGGTGGTCCCCTCTGTTGAGTGAGTGATGGGTTTAACTGTGGCATTAGCAATGGGGGATATGAGGGTTTATAATGTTTTAAGTTCTAAAGTTATAGGGCCTCAGTATAGATGGTAATCCCAGAGGATTAGTAGGAGAATCTGAGTGAATATCTGATCCCTCTCAGGGACTCCCAGATCCTGTGTTTTATATGGATAACTCCTCTAACAGTGTGTCCCATGTGTTTACTGAACAGAGGTTTAAAGTTTTGTATGTGTGTGTTAACCTAAGTGAGGAAATATACAGAACTTGACGGATTACAAATAGAAACTTTTGTAGATACAGGACAGTTTACTGCATCAGTCACAATGAGTGAATGAGAGTGGAAAATATAAAACTCCTGCAGGTGAGCAAGGTGCAGTTCTGCAGTTTGATTTCCCATGTTCCTTTAGGAGGCACTGTCAGTCATCATTCTATATTCACTAAGTACGTATCAGTACGTCATTTGGAGATAAATGTGAAAGCTAAGGGACTCCATGTGTTGGCTCCTCATAATTTTTATCATATAAGTCTTTTTAACACTACTGCCTCCAAACTCTCTCTCTTAAGTATATGTACACCTGTAGGCTAAATTATGCATGCATAAATTGGACACTCAGAAAACTGCAGAAAGATGTTATGTGCACTCTCCTACCCTCTGCAACTCCATGTTGACTGGATTTTTGTTTTGGTTTTATTTTGTTTGGTTCTTCCATGAATTCCAAGCTTTCAATGACCAAAAGAACAAACTTTCAACAAATAATTCAACCACTAAAGCTAAAAATGAACCCAGTTTCTCATCATAACTGTAACATGATTGATAAGGTTTTATTTTACTGGAGCAAACGCTTTCCTCCTACCTTCATATTCTGGCTCTCCTCGGTGAAGTGGCCAAATGGAAGACATTCAATACTTTTACAATGACAGGATTCCCTTTGGACAAGAGGAATTACACACACACGTACGAACCACATAGCACTTGAGGCTCTCCTGCAGATGAGCTGGGTCATTTTCGTACACCCTGGCTCAGAGGAATCAGAATTAATGTGTGTGGAGCACAGTCACATTGTTGAGCCCAGAGCTATGGAGGGATAAATCCTGCCTGTGAGGCAGTGAAGCAGACCAGACAGGCTGCAGGACAGGGCCTGTGGAGACATAGTTCTTTCTCACCCCTCTATTTGTCCATTAGAATACCTCAGACTGGATCCTGGGGAAGATGAAGGAAGGGTCTGAGGCTGTAGCGTGTTCGCTGTCTCCTCTTATCTTTCCATTGGTTCATTTTCTTTATTATATTTACCCTGTTCTCTGCCTGCCTCATCCCCAGTTTATTCTACTCTCTGTCTACCTGTCACACTTTACCCTTTTCAGACTCTCTCCCCACCATGAAATTCTGTTCCTACTGTCTTTGCTGTTGAAGTGTGCGTTTGTGTTTCTCTTTTATATACCTGTCCCTATACTGATCTTGCACATAAGCCCTCTTGCGTCACCTGAGCCAGTATAGCCTGAGGGGGAGCAGGGAGAGGTAGGGCAAGGGGGTGATGAGGTAGAGGTATGGGATCTACCTTTGTAAAATATGTGAGTATGTTGACTTTGTAGAGTGAAGGGTTCCCTTGTCTCTGCTAGGATCATGGAATTGTCATCAGCTGGATAGCATCATTTTGTGAGGGGAACCTTCAATGCATGCCTTTTTACTTAAAGTTTACACCCCTGGGTCATACCTTTGCCTGTTACAGTGTCTTAGCATTGTCTTACAATGCCTCCTCCTCTAAGTGCCCTACATTTCTGGCAGAGAGTGCACGACTGAGACGGCTAGATCCCCTAGAAAGTTGTCATGACAACTTTTGTTTGCATCTGGAGGCTGGAGAGCAAGGGGGGTGGGGGGGGGGGGGGTCAAACATTTATGTGCATGAACTTGTGGGTGTGTGTGAGTGTGTGTGTGTGTCTGCTTGACAGCGCAGGTTGTGTCCAGACCACTCAGCGAAAAGAAGTAAGTGCTTTTAAAACCCAAGAGTTATTATGTGGATGGAAGCTCACCGAGCTGCTGTAAAGCCAGAACCTTGAATGATGTCGTTCTGTGGCTGTCTCCCTAATTAGCCTGGAGGGTCTTTGGAGCCCCTGAAGGGCAAAATTAGCAAAGAACAGTGAGGATTTGGGTGTTTTTTTTTTTGTTTTTAACCCAAAACCTCTTTTCTCCTCTTCCCTGCTGTTCTGGTCTCAGGGTACATGTTTAATAGGCCAGTAGAATACATTAAGACTGTGACACATACACACACAAACATGCACACACACACACACACACACACACACACATAGAAAAGTCTGCAGAGGGGACTGTTTAATATTCAGCATGCTAAATGATTAGAGTGTTTGGTATTCCATCCAGTCACAGGACAGGGGATAGAGGCCACAGGAGTTCAACTGCTCTGCAGTGCACAGTGCCCTTGAGTTTAGGCCATGAGCTGTGTGTGTGTGTGTGTGTGTGTGTGTGTGTTGTTTGTTGCTTATGAGAAACTGAGAGTCAGAAGAAGCAAGAGAGAGATAAAGAGAGGTCAAGGAGGAAGATTCATCAATCAGCAAGGTTCAGTGGGTTTACAGGCAGACTAAAAAAGGTATACCACACACACACACACACACACACACACACACAGAGTATTAGTTTTATATAGAATATTATATGCTGTGCAGAACTGAATACCCCCACTCTACGTCACACTATCTTTTTTGCAGGTATTGCCAGCAGTATCAGTGAACACAGGGTCACTCAGGTCTACAGTGATTTCTCACTGTGTAAATTATAGATGAAGAGAGGAGGTGTAGGGGTAAAAGATCCTTCCCCTGTGAATGACTCACACTCACACACACAGACACGCATTGACAGCCTGGATCCTTGCAGATCAACCCCCATGATCACTAAGACTGTGTTTCATTGAGGTAAAAGTCCTGAAGACATGACATCACTTATTTGTACCGAGCCCCTCTGCTCTTCTTGTTAGTCTGCTGCTGCTCTGCCCCCCCCATTACTTTGTCCTCTGTCCTTCCTCAGAAGCTCCTTTAGTTACTGAATCACCTCAGATCTATTTCACCCAAAACACAGAGCAGATGTATGGGCGCATTTTCAGAGGCACACCCACCAAGATATATATACACACACAGACACACAGACACAAACAACAGTAGTGCTCGTAGTGGCTTTATCAACTGAGTGCTCCCTTTGGTCTGGAATTCAAGGAATGTCCAACCCATATCAGTAAAGGGCAAAGCTGACCAGAAGAAGAGAGACAGGCGGTTTCTCTCTCCTTTAGACAAATTAGAATAATCCTTTTCTGACTATTTTGAAAACATCAAAAAACAAAACAAGTGCAAACGCATTCAAATTGCTGGTAGCATGAATGACCTGCATGCAGACTGGCCGTGGTGGCCAGCGGTGACTTTCTCTCAAACCGACACACTGTGGCGCAGTATCATCGCGCTGCGCTGCTAATGTAAGGCTTTTATTTGCTCGGATGTCATCAAGGGAGACATTTGCTGTGGTCCAGTTTTAGAGCTTTCTGTAGTAAATTTAACTTCAGGCTCCCTATGAGTGCCTGTGCACACGTGTACATCTATGTAGCCCAGTTATTTTCTGCCACACAGTTTTGGCATCAGTGAGAGCAACAGAAAAAAAAAACAGTAAAAGAAAGAAAGACAGAGTTCGTTAAGGATAGAGAGAGGAAGGAAAGAGGAAGGATGAGGACATGAAACCAGTGACGTAACAGATTAGCAGTCTTTTACATGGATGCATTTAATAGTTGACAGCTAACTAGAGATTCAGTTTGCAGCACAACACTGTTAAACGCTGTTAAAACATTCAGTTATGCAGGATATTCCAAAAAGCATTTGATTCATTTAAGAACTGGCGATGTGACCTTTCAGTGGGGAATCTGAAAAGAATGAAGAGAAGAATTTCAAACTATTAGGAATTTATTAAGAGCAAGGTGATGTTACGACTACAGGGCATATGAAAATTTACTATAACGATTCAAAGTAGTTACTCTCTGCCTTCCTCTGTTATCTTCACCCCTTTTATGTTTCTTTATCTAACAAACAGCAAAGTCTTTCTTGCTACATGCAAGCAATTGGCTCATATTTTGCATATTATTTGGGCCATTTAAGGTTCGTTCTGTTGCTGAATACATATATACTTAGATACATAGTGTATTATAGATATGTAGAGAAGATATCAGAAGCTACTTGTGCACATCTTCTGGGACTTTCCAGCATGAAGCCAGGAGATGATGCCTGCATCACTGAGGATTGAGGCTCCTCTGGGTGCACATGGCAGTTGAACTTGCAATGTGATGGGAAAGATGTATTTGCATGGATTCAGCACAGTTAAATTTTGGATCACACCAAATCTCCCATAAAGCATGATTTCTGATGTTTTCACTGTGCCTACTGAAACACCTCACAGCAATTTTCCCAGTGAAAGTCGTATTTAAAATTAATAAGCATAAAATTCACAAGCATCTCCATCTGTCAGTTTTAGTCAAGGTTGTGATTGTAGCTTAAAAAAAAATTAGGGAAACATCTCCTGGTTTCTGGTAAAGTCTGGGAATGGAGCTTTGTAGTAAAATGAGAACAAAGCAGAGTTAGCCACAGAAATATCTGCAGTTTGTTTGAAGTGCCAGTGTGTTTCTGATTTTAAAAACGCCCTAACTGGAACCACATTTCAGTCCCAAAGTCACTCACGGGCAGGGAGGGTGGAGCTCACAGACACACAGAAAAACATGCGCGCACACACACATATATATACACACACACTTGAACAAACAAAACAGATCTCTTGCAGTCAGTCGTTTCTCTAGACATTCCTGGCTGCCTTTCCATGACCCTCCCTGCTCCGTCTCACTCTGCTGCTACAAGAGGCACTAGATGGAGAAGAAGACAGGATTTGGCCCTGCTATTATTTTTCCATCAGGTTTTCAATAACCCATTGAACTGAAACTGTAGAGTACTGAGAGCTACAGTATGTTTTGCTGAATCTTGTGTTGTAATCTAACCTGCGCCCTACGCAGATACTGTTACATTAAAACTGACGGCGAGTCATAAAGCTTATTCAGCTATAATGATCTCAGCATCATAAATCATGGCGGGACCGCCTGTGTCAGACCACGCTCGCTCTCAAAGTGACGTGTTTAAGAGTGTGTGTTTGTTTAGTCTCCATAAATATATGAGACGCAGACAAAGACAAGAGGGCGAGAGCGTGGAGAATGTGTGTGTGTCAATCTTAACTGCCTACCGCAGCGTCCCACAGTCAGGGTTAGAGAGATTCTCCATCTTGCTTCAATTAACCGTGCGGCGCTGTTTATATCACATTCCACCAATATAGGTTACCTTTTCCAGCGCGGACCATCAACCCTGTCCCCCCTGCTCGACCCTAAAACATGACTCTAATACCCACCGCCTGTTAAACCCACCTCACCCATTCGGATCTTTCCCCTTTGGACCCCTGCTCCATAGAAATACACCAGATCAGCACCTCATTAAGACCACGCCTTGGCCCAGAATAGAAGCCCACTGGCTCCATAACAAGGCTGTGTCAGGGCCCAGATATGTCACACCTACAAGTGTTTCTCACCTCTTGGCAACACTCTCTGTAGGTCCTTGAAAGGTGACCATGTGTAGGGAAGTTAAGGGGCACAAGCACTGAACAAACAGCTGTGCAGTCACTCACTACCTACCTTGCTTCCTCCCTTCCTTCCATTTCCTCTCTGCCTTATTTTGCGAATCCTAACCCCCTCTCATTCAGCTTCTCTGGAGGTAGTCACATTCTTTCCAAACAGGAACAATAATATCATAAACTCTTGTAGTTAAAGTGTTCAGGATCTTCCTTCTGCATTATTTTTTCTTGCTCCTCTCTTCTGTCTTTGTCAGTTTTAACCCATTTCTCCGCCGCCTGCATTGTCCCCTTCTCTCTCCCTCCCTTGCACTGGTCAAACAACAGGGCCCTTGTGATAGCAAACTGAGGAAGCAACCAATAAAGGGAGATATGTATTTGACCGGAGAAAGAGAAGGAGGGATGGGGTGTATGTATTAAAGCCAAAGAAAGAGTCATCTGGAGATGTTTAAGTTGGACAGGCCAGTTTCCGGTGTCTGGAACAGGCCAAAAATATCCAGAAACAGAAAAATCCAGCAGGAGGGGAAAGGATACACCTCCTCATTTCTCATGTGACCCTCTACATTCAGCAAACTAAGCTGAATTTTAGCGCTTGCAGCGTAAGCCACGGTAACAACAAAACCGTTCAAGCCAAGCACATTAAATTTAATTGCATCTTCAGTATTGCTTAACGTCTGGGAAGACAGCATTTCTGACATATTCTGCAAATTGCAAATAATGCATCGCCTGTCATATTTGTAATATGGCGCAACTGCATTTGGCTCAGATAAACAGTGTTTATGCAAAGTTATCTTTAGGCAACAAATGATCAAGTATCTGATGCTGACAGCCTAGCTTAAGGCACGCTATATTGTACATTATGCTACATGTGGCCTGACACTGTTTTCATAATGTGGGGATTACTCATGTTGTAATATAATAATAGAAGACAGACTAGCCTACGCTTGCCGAGTCATTCAAAGACTTTATTGACAGTAGGTATAGGCTTATCCCTGCCTTCACAGCACACATTAGGATCTATTTATGGTACCAGAAACTGGACTGATTTTGTTATGTTAACAACTTGCGGTTTCAACGGCTGCTGCTGCTGCACCAGCTGTGTAAGGTGAACACAAGTGCCCAATTTAGGTCATCCAAAAAAAAATGAGGAGATGTGGGAGAGAGTCAGTCCAACGGCTGCAGTGGACTGAAGGCCAGGAATCGTTCAAGCAAGCCAAACCTGAGAGCAAGATTTGTTTTAAAAAGTGCAGACAGGAAGTGACAAGCCGGGGAGAGGGAGAGAGAGAGAGAGATCCAGCTGAAACTCCTACTTTGCTGCAAAATGGATTACTATCTAGCCATTTTAAGCTTAAGGAAATCTGTTATCAAAATGCACATGGTATTTGACAATCAAAGTATTGTCAGAGTCATGTGAGGATAGAGTCTTTCAAGTGAACCCTTTCTCCCCCACGAGGAGTGCAGAAGTGCAGCTGATTTCACAAGAGTAGGTAGGCTGTGATCGCTGCTCATTGTTATGTATCAGCCGTGCATCAGTTGTTTTTAACGGCAGACTATTAGTGTGCTCTGCAGACACAGATGTCTGTTTGGGTTTGTAAGCACACGCACACACGGAAAGAGAGAGAGAGGGAGGGAGAGAGGGAGAAAGGAGAGAGAGGTCTGCAGTTTCTCATGGCTGTGAGCCGCTGCAGAAAATTTCCCCTCATCCCCTCCTCTCCCCGCCCCCACATCTTGCCTCCATTATTCCCGTGTTTTCGAAGCAACTCCGATGACAGCGAGAAAAATAGCTGGCAAGTGAGGGCAGCCTGGAATACAGGTCGGACTGTTACCGTTACTGGTTTTTTTTTATTCCGGTCGTCGCCCCCCCCCCCCCGTTACTGACCGTTGGTACGGTCCCCTGCTATCCGCACGTTCACACACACACACACACAACACCGTTCGTGTGCATGGTGCCGGTAGCGAAAAGGGGGGGTGGCTGGTTGGTCGACCGGGACTAGACCCGTGAGAAGAAGCTCTCTGCTGCCTTCGGAAGGAGGGATGAGAGAGGAGCCAGCTTTGGGGAAAAAACACTGCACGGTCTCCGTTTATCGCCGCCGAGTTATCTCTAGCTTGAATGGCGAGGATATGAGACATTACAGCCCTGTAGTGTTTAGGGGATACAGTGGATATACAGCGAGCTGCGTCGCGTGTAACTAACTAATGGTCACTAACATGGATGCTGATGTGCCTCCTCCCCTAGGCCGGCCGGGAAAGGGGGTGTTTTTTGATGATTTTTTGGCAGTAACACGACTCGTTTCATTTTGGGATTAATAATACGGGTTTTTTTTTTTTTTGCTTTATTTTTCCTCTCCCTCTCGGAGCCGGTTTTTTGTGTGTGGGAGCCTCGCAGTGAACGTTTGTTTGCAAGGTAACTATCTAATGATAACGTTACTGTCGTCGCAAGCACTGACCAAGCATCACTGTCAACTGTTTGTGTTGTGCCTCTGTAATTTCGGTGCCAGCTCCAGCGAAATAATGAGACATTGTGAACATGGCTGCTTTGCACTGTAGTGTTGGGTTACATTCTTCATTTTCATTTCCTTTAATCTCACCGTTTCTTCCCAGTGAGTCAGGCCCGAGGATGGAGTTAGGTTAGCCAATTCAAACCTGACTAGTAATGGGTCAGAAATGCTGGTTGGAAACGTACGGCATGAATCACACACACCACTGGTGATGAGGAGTAGCACATGTGCTTTTAGCCTGTGTTTCTGTCAGATGAACTACACTGTAATATGTTTACAACATGCATCAGAGCTCAGTGTGACGCTGTAATTATATCCAGTGATTATAAAACGACTCATCTCATTGTAAATAATGTGAAATATATATGACTAAACTCTCTCATTGTGAAACAACATTAACTTTAAATAGCCCTCATTTTCTCTGTTTTAATGACAACAGGCTATTCATAGAAAGTACATTTGGTTTCATGGAGGATAGAAACTCAGTAGCATGTGTCCAATACCACAAAGTGAATTTTATGACTAAAACCAATAAGCGTCTGTCTCTGCCAGATTGGGCGGCCTAATTTTAGCCTCCAGGCAGTGATTTGTTACCTTGACGTTAAGGTTTGTGCTATTCCCAGGTGCCTCTAGCAGAGTGCCAGTGAGTGTGAGTGTGTGTGTGTGTGTACACTGTCTGCATTGCAGTTTAAAGTGTTCTGCAGACAAGGTAGTAAGTAGGATGTTTGGTCAGTATACTGTAGACTTGTCCCCTCTTTCTTCACATGTCCGGGCTCAGCAAATGAGGTAATGAAGAGAGAAGTTTAGCCAACAAAATGATTTCAGAAATTATATATTTGGATATAATCCAGTAACTTTGCACCAGCTTTTGATTTACTCGCCATCTCTGGGTTCTTATATTATCTACTGGTTACAATGACTCATGTTTGCACACCCGACCAACTACTCAGTAAGTAGTCGTGGTAGTAATTAAAATCAGTGTATACAGTATAAACATGGAAAGTTTTGGAAAGGTAATGTAACTCCAAGACAGGAGATGAAAACAAAAGGCAGTGTTGGAAAATGTAAGAGTGTGTGAGTGTATGTGTGTGTGTATCACTGACTGTGTGCACAGGTGCACCCAATCTAAACCCTCAAACCACAGGAGATCAATGGTGAGTGGGAGGGTAAACCGAACCCTTCAAAGTAGCCAGAAGCCACACCACACACACACACCAGTAGTCATTCAGGAGAGTTCACACAGGGATGAGTGTTGAGACACAACTCTGTCACTCCTTTCCCTCTCTTTTTCTGGTGTCTTCAGCTCCCTGCTAAACTCTCACCTCCAAGCTGCCACCTCAGTGCCAGCTGGCGTGAGTGGTGAGAGAGTAGGTGTATGTTATGCTCATGTTGTGGACACACCCGTACCAAATTGCTAGAGCCTCAGGTGTCCAAAATGATCCCTCTCATGGTGAAGAGTTACAAACCGGTTACGCTTGTGCTTGTGTTTGTGGCATCTGTGATTTTTATGGGAGTTCTCATGAAATGTTTGACAGTGAGGATGTCTCTCTCCCTCACTTTTCTGTGTCCTTCTTCTCCAACATTTCTTACCCCTCCACACACCCACTCACACACACACACACACACACACACCCCCACCCTTACCCCACCTCCCAGATGTGAGGGAAGTGTGGGAGGAGCCAGGGAGTGTTTGTGTTCCTCAGGGTCCCCGCTTCCTGTTAAATTGTGGAGAAACTCCACATGTGCTGAGAACACCAGGACACACATACACACAAACATACACTAGCATGCTGAACGCTCTGGCACAGTTAGTATGTCTTTTCTTGAAAGCCTGACTCTATTTCTGCTGTGAATTTTTAAACCTTAGTATTGTATTTGTTTGAGTTGGTGGCAAACTTTCAGACAGGTTTGGAGAAATGGCTTAGCTTTGTCTCTCATGTGAAATGTTTGGTCTAACTTGTGTGTATGTGGCGCATATTTCCCACAGTTGACTGTTTCATCATTGCACCTGCTTCAGTGTTTACAGACGAACTTGGATGGATATTATGATGTTTTTGTAGCTCTATTCTGCCTTGTATCAACACCACAGACAAATACGCGAGTGAACACTGTAAGCAGGCAGATTCCCCCATTGTGGTCATTATAGTCCACTGATGGATAATGGATTTCCTGCTTAAGGAGGAATGTGAGAAATGTCCATGAGGACGAGAGCAGCGCAGGACGTCGTCTTTACTGGTTCATTGTGTGTAGTTAGCTCTGCTAACCTTGTTAAGACTTCACTTAGATACCACACAGACATGCACACTCCGAGCTTACTATATATAGTACGTCTCGCATACTACTTAATGTGGGGATGCATCATGTTCTTGTTTGATTTGATGTACCAGAATATATGAATATAGGAGTTATTTGGAAATTTAAGTAATTTTCTTTGTATGGCTGGCGTCAGTGGATATGCATACAAAACTGCTCCTGATCTGCATCAATGTAATAATAGCTGTTATCGATTTACCGTATAAACAAGCATATTAACAGGCATCCCGCATCTTTTTTCCTCTGTTCCTCAGATGACAGAGGGGAGGCGATGTCAGGTCCATCTCCTGGACGACAGGAAGCTGGAGCTCCTTGTACAGGTGAGTCTCTCTTCTACTCTTCCTCCTGCCCCCTCTCTCTCTTTCCTTCTCTTTCTTTCTTCTTCCCTCTCTCTTTGCAGACTCTCATTTCCTTAGAGCGTGGGGGAAGTGATGTCTGGTGTCCTAAGGGACTCAGTTACTGCTGATCAAGGGAAGTTTGGTCAGCAGTGGGTGACTTTGCGTTTTCTTGATGCTCACCTGATCTCTCCACACACACACACACACACATATACACACACAAACTCATACACAGGCATGAGTGCAGCAGACCCTGCCCTGATTTGTTCCCGCTGTAGAGACTTTGCATCAAGACACAGAGTACAGCCCAAATGATGTCCCAAACAGAAACCTTTATTTATCCTAAACTCATGCTTCAGTGCTCATTCTTCTACCCCCCATCCCTCTAGACCCCCCAGAATGCCTCAGTAATCACCAAGTAATCATCTATCTCTAATAAATCTGTCTGTGGACAATGCTGCATCTTATCTTCCAAACATCTAGGAAAAACAAAGCTGCATGCTGCCCCCTTCCCCCCACTGTCAGCCTTCAATCCTCACAGCAGGCCTTTCTGCAGTAATGACCAAAGGCAGCAGCAGCACCTACAACAAGCCACTCTCTCTCTTGTTTGCCATTTCAAACCCCTTATTTATCTCAGTATTTTGTTTTGTAACGTCCCTCTTTACAGGAGCATAATGTATTTTACACACATTACATAAGCTGGGGACTTTTTAAATATCATTTATGTGGCACTCTCTGTGCAGTAACTCCTCTCTTCACTTACTCTTCTTCTTCACTGATTGTTGATGTTCATTTCTGTCATCTGTAACCCCTTTCATGGCTTGGCTTCAAATACCTTCCACTCTTCCAAACCTCCTCAGCCTCCTCTTGGGTCTGACCATTACCCTATTCCCCTGGATAGACAGAAAGACAAAAGAAGGTAATTGCCCAGGAACAGGCGAAGAGTAGCGAGCGGAGAATAGAAAGATTGACGCAGAAACTCTGGAGGTTGAGAGGGAGAGAGAAAAGCGAGATGAGATCTCAGGAATGGAGAGACAGGAGATGACACCGAAGGGATGGGAATAAGAGAGGAGAAAATGGGAGGGGAGAGGCGAGGTTAGGTCTGCTGACTTTCTGATTTGATTACTCTGCCAGAACTGATCCTCTTTTTCAAATTGGTACTTCTTTCTGCTTCTCTTCCACCCCATTCTTCACACTCCATATCTTGCTTTCTCACTCAGCTTCTTTCTTGCCTTTACCTGGTTCCATCTCCTTCTAAATCTCTAAATACAACTGCAGCTGCTCCGTATCTCCTCGTCCGTTCATCCTCTCTTCCGCTCATTATTCATCCTCTTGGCCATCACTAAAGGAACTAAAAAGGAAATAAACAAAAAGACAGTAGAAGAGTTGAATGAAAACATTACAGTAGTCTTTGTTTTATGTAAAGAGTTTTACAGGTACTTGAAGAAAAGCTGCAAGTGAGAAACTCTTTTCTGTTTACCACATCATATAAACAACAGTAGCACATGGTATTTTTACAGTTTGGCTATTGTATTAGGAAGAGAGAGGACATAACAAAAAGGCCGGAAGAGGGGATGTTATTCACAAATCACTGTCATTTAAATCAGGAAACTGCTGTCTGTCTTTCTCTTTCTCTTGCTCTCTGTTCTAGCTTCTCTCCATTGGGCGGATGTACTGTTGGCCAGTGAGTTGTTAGTAGGACCACAGAGGATTACAATGTTATTCTTAGTTTTCCAGTCAACTAAGAAGCAGTCAAGTCCTCTGCTCATTTGCAAAAAAAAAAAAAGGATTTCTTGAAGGGATGACCATAATTCATAAGCAGTGCAAACAGTTGTATTTCTCCAGTGTTAAGGCAGTGCTCCAGTATTACACGCTTCACTGGGCTATTTCATGTCTTCACTGATCGTTTGACAGCACTGTGGTCAAGTCTTATCCCGTTGAGGTTTCCATTTAAGTTCCTGTCGCCACGCCAATTGCACCAGCCAGCTATGCTCTGAAAGGCTGGATCTCACTTCTGTCGCTGACTTGTAACACTGACCAGCTGTTCAATCCCAGAAGTGTCGTTCACCTTTTTCCTCTTCCTTATCCCCTTCCTCCTACCTTTGATAGCGTGTCCTCTGTGGTTTGTTTATGGAGCACCGCCTCATTGGCAAGGAACTATGTGCCAGAAGGCCAACACACCTATTGACCAGGTTGTAAAGACTAAAGCTAACCACCGAATACACCACTGGGTGAAAATATATGTCAGCCATAGGGCTATCACTCCCTAAGGCTAGAGTGGTGTAGGGTAAAGAGCGAATAGGGTTTTAAGCTTCCATGCCAACGTTTATGTGAACAACTCTACATTGAAAAAAGAGAGGTTTTAGTATGTTACTCTGTAAGATAGCTGGTGCCTTATCATGAGAGAGAAGTGTCACAGCATAAGTCTGTATACAGTGTATTAATTAAAAAACTGACTTTAAAGGGAAAGGGCTAAAAAAAAGAATACAAGCATGTGGCTAAAAATCTTTTTCTCACCCAACCTTGGACTGTAAGGACTATCACTGATAAATCAGTTAGTGTCCCATAAATCTGAACAACCCTGAAGGCGCCAAGGGCCTGACTTGCTGTTTGCAGAGATTGGGCCGTGACTTGCTGCCAGCCTGGCAAGTAAGCTACTGTTGTGTTGTTTGTCACTTTGTCTGTGGGTTTGCTCTAGCATGTCTCCTCCTCACTCGCACCTCCCTATAATTCTTATGCTGTTAATTACCTGTGCTGCTGAGGAGGCACAGGCTAAATGTCTATTAGTAGTAATGCTGTCTAAGCTAGCAGAGAGCTCTACTGTCTGATAGATGGCTCCATACTGTGTGTGTGTGTGTGTGTATAGATGTGTCTGCATTGTCTGGATATGTCTATGTGTGCCTCTATTATTGTGTATTATTGCATTATTGTGTGTGTGTTTAGTGTGCCATATCACTTACTATATTACCTGTCATTCACTGTCTGTATCACTGTTGGTATCTTCCACAACATTATTACACATCCGTTAGGTATCTACCATCTCACAGATAAGCTGTAGTGTCAGGATGTGTGTATGCGTGAGGAGAGGGTGAGTCGTCACTTGAGGAGAGAACCAAACTCAATTATACTATCCAGCGCAGCCCATGTGATTTTTACAGTCTGCTTGGTATTCATAACAGAGTCGAGGCAAATAGCTCAGCCTAACCTTACAGAGGTCCTTTCCTTTCTTTTCATCTCCAGTCATGCATTTCTGATATTCAACGGTGTATCTGGGCTTACAGTTTACTCCATGTGTCCACGTGTCCCTGTTCCCCGGCTCATTGTTTGTCATTCTGCGGTGGCATGGATGATGTTTAATTGATATTGTTGCCAAGGCAGTATGACTGCTGTGTGGTAACAAGAGACCACCGCTGTTAATGCGTCTCAGACTGAACCAAAACATGTATTACTGCTAATACTATAAAGATAGCCTCTTACCAGGCCTAAAATTTCCACATCTAAAATGTTTTGAGCACTTCAAAGAAGGCCGTGTGTTGCTCTCGAGAATGGCTGCTCTCCCATTTGGAGAAACAACAGAGCTTGTTTGAGCCTTTGTGGATGGGACTACCAATTTTTTCAGAGTCAGACAGATCAGGACTTGAACATAGTTAAGGTCAACACTTTAATTACTGCTCATTATATATTAAACATATAACAATAGAATAATTTTTTTTTTATTCTTAAAGAAGTGAGTTTATTATTCTAACTGTGAAAATGCATTTGATAGTAGAGTTACGTCAAAAGGACATAGCGAGCAAATCATCTAGCACAGTGGCCCTGTTGTTTTCTATTAAACATCATCATCTGGTTTATGTGCCTGATACATTTGAATGTCAGCAGGCACAATCAACCTATATGTTAGCTTCTCCTCAAGCTCTCTCTATCACTTCTGTTCTCTCCAGAGCCTTTTTGTGTAGCAGGATCACTGTAGGCGTCAAGCTTATATGAGATCTAGGTCATTGGAGATGCGTACGTGTGTGTGTGTGAGTGTGTGCATGTGTGTGTGTGTGTGTGTGTGTGTGCAAGCATGCGCTTGCTGTCTGCATGACATCACCTCCTTCTCTTTAAATAGCTCTTAGTAGCTTCTGTCACTGAAGTTGTAGCTGTGCAGTGAGCAGATAGCACAGGACCTCAGGGGAAGATTCTTAAGAATGTGCACACTATAGCACTATGCTGTGTGTGTGTGTGTGTGTGTGTGTGTGTGTGTGTGTGTGTGTGTGTGTATATTGTACACAGTTTGTCTTCCTCATGTCCTCCTCTATTCTGTATGAACGAAGCGCAGCATGTGTCCCTCCTGTATGTTGTGAGTGGGTTGTATGCATTCTGTACGTGGCCTTGTGTGTCCATATATGCATGCAGATTTGTGTGTGAGTGCGTGTGTGTTGGAAAATCTAGGCAGTGAGGCACACCCATGGGTTAACCTCAGGGTGGGGCGTGCTGTTGCTCAGGATGTCACAAACCAGCAGCATATGGCAGCAGTCCCCGGCCTTTGCCTGGCTTTAAGATGCTCTGCATGCAGTGAGAGTTGTGATGAATGGTTGTCATCACACACAGTACAGCTCGGACAGTATTCCACAGTATTAACTAGCTAGCAAGCTCATGTGCTAGCTGCAGCCCTCTCCCTGCAATACAGTTGTTCAGCCCAGAGCCATGACTCTGCAGTAGAGGTGTGGGTCAGAGAGGCGGAAAGGAGAGAGGGAGGGGAAGGGCAGGGTACCTGCACTGTCAGCAACATCCACACACTCTATCCATCTTTCTCGCTCACTCTCTCTCTCATTTATCTCCTCCTCTCTTGCTCCTTTCCCCAGTGTTTGTCAGAATGCTTTGTCATTGCAGTAAATCAATGGCTGATAGAATACATTAACACATTAAACTCTACCTCATGTACTTGCTCCAATTAAACCACAGTGTGATAAACCACTACACTCATACACAAGACAAGTTATAACTGATAACAGAGAGCAATACTGATGTGTCTGTCTCCCTGCAGCCCAAGCTGATGGCTAAGGATTTGTTGGACCTTGTGGCCTCTCACTTCAACCTCAAGGAGAAGGAGTACTTTGGAATTGCATACACAGATGAAACGTAAGTCACTATTAATGCCTTTAAAAACTTTCTTGATACTCATGTCACTGACACCAAGATCAACACAGATGTAGTCATAGATGACAGAGGTAGAAAAACTAAGACTGAGGATTCTCTGTCAAGTTTAGAATAATGTAGTAGTAGGTTTGTCTTAAAAATCCCTGCCACATTTAATTGCTTCCTGTTTGGGGTTTTAAATGTTTCCACATAATGACACGACTGTTCCACTACTACTTCTTGTAGTAGTAATTAATTGTATTTGTCCTCTACTTGACCTTTGTAGCGTTAATTAAGAAATCTAAAAACTGTTGAAAAGACACAAGCTGCACAATGTACAAAAGCACCACTATGAAAACTCCAGTTGCCAGGACATTGTTTGAGTTTTAAATATGGTTTAAGAAATCTTGCAGTGAAATGTGGCTGTTGATTTTGGCCTGTTTTTCTCCTGAGGAATTTCCAGTGTCCTTTTATACACTCAACTGCATATGTTGTTGTTTTGTCCAGGCTTATTTAGGTATGAAACAGCTCTTAGATTTGTCTGCAAAGATTCTCAGTCATCTACATCATGGTTATCTAAGAAGGGTTGAATCAAAGGCAACTGGACTTAGTTGTAGACACTTAAAGATGTTTCACCTCTCATCCATGAGGCTTCTCAAGTTCTCCTGGATTTAAAAATGTTCACATTTACCTTAAAAAACCAAGATATCCTGTTTACTTGTTTTCACTTCGCTTTCATTTACAAACAAAAGGCTTTTTCAGCCATAGCTGCCTTCATCCTGGTGAAAAGAAAAAGTCATGATCATCATGAATATCACACTGAACCATAAAGTGATGTGATGTATGACATAAGTCTATAGTTGTAAAGGGTTGTGATGTTAGGATGAGACTTTGATTGTCCTGCTCTGGGCTAGCAAAAGGTTATGAGGTTCTGTCTGCCAGAAAGCTTGTTATGAGGCCTGTGCTTGAAATGCAAAACTGACATTCAAATTAGTTTTACTGTGTTTTGTGACCTACAAAGACAGAAGCAGCACAGCATGATAGCCCAGAACTAGTCATGCAGTCATACAAATGATTTACATACAGGCAAACATTTCCATGGCCTTTGTGTCTCTCTTTTTTGTTTCATCTCATGAGCCCCGCTAATGTCAGGCAAGACTGGCCTCTGCTCTATGGCATTTACACGGCTGTGACACATTCTGTATCCAGTGTCAGTCCAGCAAAGCAATATCAGCTTTGCAGTCTTAGTCCCCCAGGGCTAATTCTACGGTGTGTAGATTTGTTAGGTGTGCCTGGTGAGAGCAGACGCCTCAGCTCTAACTGCTCAGTGGTCACAGACACTGTGTTGTGGGGGGAGAGAAGAGGGAGAGAGATTGAGAGACAGAGACAGAAGGAGGGCGAGTTTGAGAGAGATGTTGCTCAGTTGCTCAGGAGACCATGTAGGGTTACCAGGGTGACAAGCTGTCTCTGCAGTTTTCCTCTCTGTTGGAGAGGGAGAGGGAAATGAGAGGAGAGGGGGAGAGAAGTGGGGGAAAACAGGGGGGAAGGATTGGGAACACAAAAACAAAAAATGGTAAGTCTTAAGGAGGAAATATTCAGTGTAATGAGATTAGGTTTTGGGTTATCTTGTTGGATGCTCAAAATAATAGCACTGATTGACTGTTATGTTGCTTTTTCTCATCAGGGGCCATTTTAGTTGGCTGCAGTTGGACCGCAGGGTATTAGAGCACGAGTTCCCCAAGAAGTCTGGTCCCATTGTCCTCTACTTCTGTGTCAGGTGAGTCTTTCTGCAGTGCAAGGAAGAAAGATGGAAAGAGTGCAACTGCACATGTACTTGCATATGCACATGCATTCATGTGGTAATGGGAAGAGATTAACAAGGTTAGTTATGACAGGCCCCCTATGAAATTGCTTTGACCCTGGAGTTTAACTCCCGCCATGTGGCCTGTCAGCCAATCATGAGCCTCTTAGACCTCATCAGTATGCACTGGATGCAAATCCCATCACATAGCTCTAAGGCGACTCCATTCAAGATAGCAGAATGCTTTCCCATAGGATAAGAAGCCTTATCATTTCTTGTGTACATCAGAGCTGTGCATCTTTTTGTTGAAGCAATTTGCCAGACACAGTTGCAGAATCATGTAGCAGGTTCATTAGTCAATGTAATGCTTAACAGGGTAGAAAATATCCTGGCATTTGACTCAACATGTGATGAGACATGTACCCTTGGTGTGTGCTCTTATTATTGTTGTTGATGTATTAGAGTCATCTCCTCACTTAAAAACCAACTCTTCTATGACCTGTTGTGACAGGGTTATGAAATAACGCCACAATCCCACACTTCCCTCACAGCCCTTTGTACTGCTCATACAATGGCCCCACTCATATATAAAACACTCCCGACTCACACACAAGCACTGAATTATGTGTGTATATGTGACAGAAATACAGAGAGCGCATGTTTGTGTGTGTTTTTGTTTGCATGGGTGCTTTATCTTCAATAGGCTATTGAAAAAGAGAGAAAAAGGCACCTGACCTGACAAGAGATTTTCTGATCTTTCAGCCTCAAATGAAAACGCACAGGCCTCCCAACCCACTCTCTGCCCCAAAACACACACTCACACACAGGCGCTCTCAGTGAGAGCCCGAAAGGGAAAGCCAAGGCTTTGTTTTGGGTCCAGTGGTTGTTCTCTGTCCCCAACATATCTCGATGATGTCATATACACCCCAGGGACTGAGACTTGGTTAGCAACGTACATAGTAACGTGACGCATATTAACACTGCTAAACAATGTCATTGAGCAGCCATTTCCAGTTGACATTTACGAGAAGTAATGACACAATGAGGCAGCTGTATAACCAAATCTTATCAGTAGCACATAGACCTATTGTTCACCCTATTTAGAGAGCAATGGCATCATTGCACAGTGTGACGGTGATAGTATTGAAAGATGCAATATAAGTATATTGCTGTTTTGGCCATCTCCAAGTATTAACCACTGGACCACTGGTATTAACTGATGTAACTGTCCCCATCTTTATCCGAGGTCAGCTACAGAACCATATAAAAGAACTGTGTGTGTCTGTGGTGGTGGGATGGTCAGGGTGAGGGTCACTGTGTGTGTATTTACATAGACTAATAGGTGTTTGAGGATGTGGTGGTGGCGCTATGACATCATGAACTTTGACACCATTTTGAGGCTTCACCCCCCTGTCTCTCCTGGCAGTTCAGCCCACCCTAACCTCACCCTCTAAATGCTCACAGATTGCAACACCCCCACCCCATTCTCTCTCACACACATCCCACCCAATTTCTTAGACACATGGACCCACACGCACATAGGCAGATTCAGGAGGGCTATAATGGAACAACAATCAGTCCAAATGTCAGGCTTGAATCCATTATCAGTCTGTGCATATTGTTTTTATTAGCACAATATAAGGCCTTTTGTGTGTTTGTGTGTAGGTGTTTGTGTGCAGGTGCATGCACGTCATATATTTGAATGCTTATGTGGTATTTCTGCGATGCGTGTGTTCTCAGTAAATGCTAGGCAGATGCCCACCTCCTGCTGATTCAGTGGGTGCCTTTTTGCATGCTTGCTGCTGTGCTGGCAGTGTGTGTATGTCTCATCAACACCATGGCTTTAATTAAATGTTCACACTGAATATTGACAAGGTTCCTCTCATTCTCTCTTGCAGCTCAATGGGTAACGCGATTTAAGCCCTCCAATATTGATCCTCCTACAATCCCTCTCACTCAATACCTATACACACTCATATGCACACAAATGAACACATTCGTTTAAGTGTGTTCATCGGAACATGTGCTTAGGTCACATTATGCGCACATAAGGGATATATCAGGCGTTTAATATGTGTGTGTATACGTATGACTATATGTTAATGCTGTGCAATTTTTTTACTCATTGTTGTGGTGGGAGGGGGGGGATTTGAGAGAAGTCAGCATCTAGAAATATGTTGGGGGACACGTGAGATCATCTGTACTACATAGCATCTTTTTAATGTACGTTTCCACCAGAGAGGCGCTAACAATGAATAGCTTCCCAGTGTATCATCCTAGCTCCCCTCTGGCTCTGCATGCATTCATGAGCTAAATTTAGACTGCATTATTATGTTAGTTCCCTGCTCACTGCTCCACCAGAAGTGGGTTACTGTACTTCTCTCTCCAGTATGTGACAGTGTGTGTGTGTGTGTGTGTGTGTGTGTGTGTGTGTGTGTGTGTGTGTGTGTGTGTGTGAGCACTGTATGTGCATGTGGAATCACTGCACACTGCTGATCATGCAGAGAGGTAGACAATGTGTGAAGTGCATCATGTGCACATTCAGTCCGCCTTGCACACCACCACACACATTCAGATTGTGGAATGTGCGCACACTCACAAACTAATAGTGGATCTTTGCCAGTCGCCATGGTGTGAGAGAGAATTGGTTAAAGGGGAAGTTAAAGGATGTTAGTATACAGGTCAGCCTTTGGTATGGTGTGCCCCCCTCTGATCGCTTTGGTCATTGCACCATTTCTGGCACATCTGTGAGGCAAATACATAATACGTTACTAATCTTCTTTATAGGCTTTATATGATTCCTTATAGGATTCAAGGTCAACTAATGCCCTTGTTGTCTTTGCTGTTGCAAATGTATTGAGGCTTTTCTTTCTTTGTTTTCAGATTCTACATAGAGAGTATATCCTACCTGAAGGACAATGCCACTATTGAGCTGTTTTTTCTTAATGCCAAGTCCATCATCTACAAGGTAAACTCATTACTTTGTTGCCATAATGTATATTGTCAATACAGTTTACTTACCATAAGGGAGGAACATATGGAGTATAGGGCTTTATGTTGTTAGAAGCATGCCACTTCATTAACCCACTTTTGGTTCTAAATGAAGAGATGCCACAAGAGGCCAGCTTGGACTTTGGTGCTCCACACTGATTTGGTGAAGCAGAAAATGTGAACCATTTGCATCAGCTGTTACCCATCATGTTATGTGCTGCACCACATTCCAGTAACTAGCAAATAATTTGACACATTCACTGCCATCTGTTAGTGATGGAGCATATTTTTTTCGGCTGTTTAAATGGCATTGAAATTAGGCATGTAAATAGACACTAACAGCCAGTTGCACAAAAAAATTCCAAAGGCAAAAAGCACATGTACAAGTATTGACAAATATATATGTATTTTGCATATTTAGTGACTTACAATTCAGAAAACGACGATTGTGTGTTTGTTTAAAGCAGAGACTGTCTTATTCAGTTAACTAGTTCATATTCTGCCAGTAGTGAGCTGATAACCCTACAGATACAAATGCATTTGTCTTACTGTTTGTCTACCTCTTCAAAATACTGTAGCCTGGTTAGTGTATAGTGTCAAGCAGTTGTTTGTTATGTCCAGAAGAGGGCGCATGTGGCCTGAAGGAAAATAATTGCCCTGATATGTCCCAGTAGAAAATGATAATGTTGTAAGACTGTTATTTTCTGTGCTGAAAGTAGTGATCAAAACCAAATCCAGTAAATGGTAATATAGTGTGCCATTCATGAGTGAACACAGAGCCAGCATTTCTTACTTGTAATGCTGGAATGAATCAAAAGTCTGTTGAATGCATGTTCAGTATAGTATATTGGTTTCTTGTTTGCAAAGGGTATAAAGGTGATCCTTCCTTATATAATGTTGTGAAATAGTCAAACAAACCTAAGTTTACACTGGACTCAGTTCAAGCACCATATGCAAGTATATGTCTTACCGTAGTGTCCATTAGCAAGATGCTGAAACTTGAATAGCAGTGAGGGACTGTGCCACAAACAGGGGGTATCTGGTTCAGTCCGACCAGTAGCTCTGTTAAAACGTCCTTGACGAGTCTGGCCATTTATCAAACATCACCCCTGATAAGCACATCAGCTAAACATCGGTGTGAAGTACAAATGATCTCCCTATCAGCTTCAGTGATAGATGACCCAGACGACCCCAGAGGGACAGAGGCAAAAAGCAAAAGAAATATATAGTATTTCAAGTAAACATGTTGTGCATGCACAGTAGACACAACATAGCAGATCAGGATTTGCAGTCATTGTTTGTATAAGTAGTGAGAAACATTTCTGCTGTGCTGTGGGAACACATACCTTACAAAAACACACACTGTGTGATGATTTGTAGCCACCCTTGCTGTACCACCCAGGGTGGGTTTGCTCAGTCTAGTGTTTCGTCCTGACTGTCTGATCTCCCAACCAATTAAGAGGTGGACTGTAAAGGGAACATTCCTGGCATACTTGACCCACTACTCACTGCCCACTAACCCTTATCCCCCCCCCCCCCTCAATGCACACAGAGCATAACCATGTATATGTTTAAGCACATGGTGGGTGAAAGCCTAAGTATGACACAAACCAGCACTAATTATCATGCAGAAAAATACATTTCAATGCAGCCTAAAATTTCTTGCACACAGTAGCATTAAATCATCCGTGCTTGCGCCTCTCTGCCCTCTTCACTTACATCTACTTTTCTCTCAGTCTCCATTCTCAGAAACTCAACAAAAATACAGTAATGCTATTTAAACAAACACGTTTCGAGTAATCAGTAACCAGAGCATCCATGCCTGCCCTCAGCCCCTAAACCCCCTCTCCCAACCCCCTTCACTTTGCCTCTAATCTCTGAGCTCCATCCACATGAAGAGGTCATGAAATCAGAGAAGGGAGAGAGGAAAAATGGAGGGGGATGGGAGAGGGGGTTTAGGGGCTGAGGGCAGGCATGGATGCTCTGGTTACTGATTACTCGAAACGTGTTTGTTTAAATAGCATTACTGTATTTTTGTTGAGTTTCTGAGAATGGAGACTGAGAGAAAAGTAGATGTAAGTGAAGAGGGCAGAGAGGCGCAAGCACGGATGATTTAATGCTACTGTGTGCAAGAAATTTTAGGCTGCATTGAAATGTATTTTTCTGCATGATAATTAGTGCTGGTTTGTGTCATACTTAGGCTTTCACCCACCATGTGCTTAAACATATACATGGTTATGCTCTGTGTGCATTGAGGGGGGGGGGGGATAAGGGTTAGTGGGCAGTGAGTAGTGGGTCAAGTATGCCAGGAATGTTCCCTTTACAGTCCACCTCTTAATTGGTTGGGAGATCAGACAGTCAGGACGAAACACTAGACTGAGCAAACCCACCCTGGGTGGTACAGCAAGGGTGGCTACAAATCATCACACAGTGTGTGTTTTTGTAAGGTATGTGTTCCCACAGCACAGCAGAAATGTTTCTCACTACTTATACAAACAATGACTGCAAATCCTGATCTGCTATGTTGTGTCTACTGTGCATGCACAACATGTTTACTTGAAATACTATATATTTCTTTTGCTTTTTGCCTCTGTCCCTCTGGGGTCGTCTGGGTCATCTATCACTGAAGCTGATAGGGAGATCATTTGTACTTCACACCGATGTTTAGCTGATGTGCTTATCAGGGGTGATGTTTGATAAATGGCCAGACTCGTCAAGGACGTTTTAACAGAGCTACTGGTCGGACTGAACCAGATACCCCCTGTTTGTGGCACAGTCCCTCACTGCTATTCAAGTTTCAGCATCTTGCTAATGGACACTACGGTAAGACATATACTTGCATATGGTGCTTGAACTGAGTCCAGTGTAAACTTAGGTTTGTTTGACTATTTCACAACATTATATAAGGAAGGATCACCTTTATACCCTTTGCAAACAAGAAACCAATATACTATACTGAACATGCATTCAACAGACTTTTGATTCATTCCAGCATTACAAGTAAGAAATGCTGGCTCTGTGTTCACTCATGAATGGCACACTATATTACCATTTACTGGATTTGGTTTTGATCACTACTTTCAGCACAGAAAATAACAGTCTTACAACATTATCATTTTCTACTGGGACATATCAGGGCAATTATTTTCCTTCAGGCCACATGCGCCCTCTTCTGGACATAACAAACAACTGCTTGACACTATACACTAACCAGGCTACAGTATTTTGAAGAGGTAGACAAACAGTAAGACAAATGCATTTGTATCTGTAGGGTTATCAGCTCACTACTGGCAGAATATGAACTAGTTAACTGAATAAGACAGTCTCTGCTTTAAACAAACACACAATCGTCGTTTTCTGAATTGTAAGTCACTAAATATGCAAAATACATATATATTTGTCAATACTTGTACATGTGCTTTTTGCCTTTGGAATTTTTTTGTGCAACTGGCTGTTAGTGTCTATTTACATGCCTAATTTCAATGCCATTTAAACAGCCGAAAAAAATATGCTCCATCACTAACAGATGGCAGTGAATGTGTCAAATTATTTGCTAGTTACTGGAATGTGGTGCAGCACATAACATGATGGGTAACAGCTGATGCAAATGGTTCACATTTTCTGCTTCACCAAATCAGTGTGGAGCACCAAAGTCCAAGCTGGCCTCTTGTGGCATCTCTTCATTTAGAACCAAAAGTGGGTTAATGAAGTGGCATGCTTCTAACAACATAAAGCCCTATACTCCATATGTTCCTCCCTTATGGTAAGTAAACTGTATT
This sequence comes from Lates japonicus, assembly GCA_033238685.1. Classification (NCBI taxonomy): domain Eukaryota; kingdom Metazoa; phylum Chordata; class Actinopteri; family Centropomidae; genus Lates; species Lates japonicus. The sequence goes on from BRZM01002212.1 coordinate 64,776, forward strand.
GACAATATACATTATGGCAACAAAGTAATGAGTTTACCTTGTAGATGATGGACTTGGCATTAAGAAAAAACAGCTCAATAGTGGCATTGTCCTTCAGGTAGGATATACTCTCTATGTAGAATCTGAAAACAAAGAAAGAAAAGCCTCAATACATTTGCAACAGCAAAGACAACAAGGGCATTAGTTGACCTTGAATCCTATAAGGAATCATATAAAGCCTATAAAGAAGATTAGTAACGTATTATGTATTTGCCTCACAGATGTGCCAGAAATGGTGCAATGACCAAAGCGATCAGAGGGGGG